>CAJHZI010000528.1:810000-1005000 GCA_905160935.1 Enchytraeus crypticus
ATTCTATGGGGGGAAGGTCTATTAATAGAGGTCATAGATGGTAGAATGGAAGGAAAAAGAGGCAGGGGCAGGCCGAGATTAGGTATGTTAGATGATTTAAAGACCCACGAATATGTGGAAATGAAGAGGAAGGCGGAAGACAGAGAAGAGTGGAGGCGTTATATACCATGAACCTGCCAGTGGGCAGTGCACTAAGAGAGAGAGAGAGAGAGAGATAATAACGAGAAGCAAGAAAATGTCAAATGAACGGAGCAGTCGCGTTGACCAGCAGATTGAAATGAATTTCTACGACTCTTTTATTTAACTAGCACCGAATTACGAACCACGTGATCAAAAATATGCCAGTCTAGCAATAGCCGAAAAGAATTCAGTACAGAAATCTTAAAGGATTATCTTAATAAAGAAACAAAGGCCTTGCCTACCGTTATCGAACCGCACCTTAGAATTTGCATTCATTTTCGCGGCATATAATTCTTCCCTCCGCTCCGCTATAAAATCAATAGCTTTAGCAAGAGCCGGCAATTCTAATAAAAATTACTTGTAATTGTTATGATTTTGTGATTATATAGTTTGCTACGAAAATTTTTCTTCATGTAGGTCTATTGTCAGTAGTATTGAATTCTATCGATGATTAATATTAAACAATTTCTTACGAATAAAAACATATGTGTATTCTGTTAATGCTGTAGCAGTCGTTAGAAATAGCACGAATATTTTCTTGCAGGAAAATTTGCGCCTGTGTAATTCTCTTCAGCCTTCGCATAGAATTATGTTATCATTAAAATTGCGTTTAAATATTATGCTTGTGAAAACCAATTTAACAATACTATTCAGACATCTTAAACTGTACGACTATTGTTTGGTCCGATATAAATGAGACACTGTTGTTTACATTTTCCCTCTTAGTGCACTGCCTACTGGCAGGTCCATGGTATATAACGCCTCCACTCTTCTCTGTCTTCCGCCTCCCACTTCATTTCCACATATGAGTGGGTCTTTAAATAATCTAACATACCTAATCTCGGCCTGCCACTGCATCTTTTTCCTTCCATTCTACCTTCTATGACCTCTTTTAATAGACCTTCCCCTCTTTAGAATGAGTCCTATCCAACTCTTCTTCCTATTTCTTAATACATTTATCAACTGTCTATATGTGCCAACTCTCTTTAGAACTTCTTCATTTGTAGCCTTTTGAGTCCAACTAATCATCTCCATTCTTCTCCAAATCCACATTTCCAATTCCTCCAGTTTCCTAATATCTTCCTTCCTTAAGGTCCATATTTCACAATCATACAATAGCGTGGTCCAAACCAAAGTTTACCTTTAGTCAAACTAAAAAGTCCTTCCTAAAAACATCATTAAAACCATAATAAATTGCATCTATAGAAATCTAATAGAGCTCTTCTAACGCTTTATGCAAAATGCTGGAGATTCTTTCATTCTGGCTCAACGCTCAATTACGCCGCATCGCCTAATGGTCCGGCAGCGTTTATTAAATTCCTGCGAGAGGTAAGGACTCACAGGACGTCCAATTTGAGAGACACGAGGACGAGTTGAGCCAATATAAACAACGATATTAGAATGGAAAGTGGCAATAACAAATGCGCTAACAACAACAACAATTAGAGCGTTAGCTTCCTGAGTTAATCAGATAAGGTTGCTGTGGTACAATCAACAGAAACTTTAACGAACAATCGATGAGGCATAGTAAAGTAATTGAGTTTTTTCAGATTGTTCCCTTATCAATTTTTGTTCATTTAGCAGTTAGTTTATGAGATTGTTCATATTGTGTAGTGTATATCTGATTTGAATACATAAATTATAATCTCGTCTTATTCAAATTGTAAACATTTGCTGTTCTATTCACATAGGTGTCAAAGCTTGATTCCATATTTATTTAGTATGTATTTGTATATGTAATTGTATTTCTAGTAAAGTATTTAATAATACTGCTGGATAAGTAAAGTTAAGATTTAAAGTATTGAGTTATATTAAATTGTTTTAGTATCAGTATTAGTAATTTGTATGTTAATAGTAATTGTGTGTATAAAGTACTTACATTGGCGATATTTAAAGTGAACTGTAATTCGATAGAAAAGTACAATTTTAAGTTATTTGAATTTCGCGTACACGTGCCATATGGAATCGTTTTAATTTTCGTTCTACTGTATATCCGTGTATTTTTGTTATTTCTTTTCGTATTAAATTAATATTTAATGTAATACAGTTGAAGTTATCAATCGCTAAGTAAGATATCTAGATTCAGTCAAATCGAGGACAGGTAAAAATTCCAAAAATAATTATTAGAGGCATTTTATTAGGAATTTGAAGCCTGGACCATTTAATGTCAGGTCCTCATTTTACCTCAGATTAAAAATTGTAGAATCAGTGTCCTGACAATAGGCCTAATGCTTTTACTTTGCAATTTCTGAAAATATAATAGTTTCTAGTAGTAATAGTAGTAGTGGTAAGAGTAGCAGAAATAATTATGATTATTATTGCATTTACAATTATTACAGTATTTCCATTACTACAGTATATTTCACAGTATAATTCCCTTATGATTGCAATGTCAAACTAACCTTGCAATTTATTTTAAACCTACCCAGTTCAAGCAAAAACATAAAGAATCTATTTTAGATACTTCACACAAAATACCACGAAAACACCTGAGGACTATAATAATCTACGAGCAAAATAAACGAAGGATATGGCCATATTGATCAGTCGATATAGTCTTCCGTCTTCGAAATGTTATAATTGATTTAAGTAGGTAAGGATATATGACATTAAACGCCGGTACGGAGCAGGTATAACGATCCACTCTTCGCCGGGTCTCGGCTCATAAATAAGACGTCGCCGGCGCATTAACGTCCAAACAGTGGCTCGCTCCACTGGCCGATCAGTCACGTGCTGCTGGAGGGAAGAATGGACCCTAGTGGAGGAGTAAGAATCATCCTGAATGCTCTTTGCAATTCAAATTTCTTTCTTCTCGCTCACTCTCTAACTCTTTCTCTCTCTCCCTCTCTCTCTCTCTCTCTCTCTCTCTGTCTCTCTCCCTCTCTCTCTCTCTCTCTCTCTCTCTATCTATCTATCTACTATCTCTCTATCTATCTAACTATCTATCTATCTATCTATCATCTATCTATCTATTATCTGTAGTCTGTCCTGTCTGGCGGCTGTCTGCTGTCTGTTGTCTGTCTGATCTGTCCTGTCTGTCTGTCTGTCTGTCTGTCTGTCTGTCTGTCTGTCTGTATCGTCTTCTATGCTCATCCTATCTATCTATCTATCTATCTATCTATCTATCTATCTATCTATCTATCTATCTATCTATCTATCTATCTATCTATCTATCTATCTATCTATCTATCTATCTATCTATCTATCTATCTATCTATCTATCTATCTATCTATCTATCTATCTATCTATCTATCTATCTATCTATCTATCTATCTATCTATCTATCTATCTATCTATCTATCTATCTATCTATCTATCTATCTATCTATCTATCTATATCTATCTATCTATCTATCTATCTATCTATCTATCTATCTATCTATCTATCTATCTATCTATCTATCTATCTATCTATCTATCTATCTATCTATCTATCTATCTATCTATCTATCTATCTATCTATCTATCTATCTATCTATCTATCTATCTATCTATCTATCTATCTATCTATCTATCTATCTATCTATATATCTATATATCTATATATCTATCTATCTATCTCTCCCTCTCTCTCTCTCTCTCCCTCTCTCTCCCTCTCTCTATCTCTCTCTGTCTCTCTTGGAAGGTTCATGACATAAGACTACTTAACGTCGCTCTGAATTCTGTTTTCGTCCTAACTGAATATTGGAAATAATCGCTACAGTTTTCTTTAAAAGGACATCATGTCAGGTGTGACAAAGCAATGCGAATATGACGGAAATAATTTTGTCAGTCGGTATCTTTTTCTATGCAAGAGCGTTTTTGCATCTTAAGAAAAAACTTGCAGTCTTTGGTTAAAATACTTAAAACATAAATTGGGCGATAACGTCACTTTCGTTTTCTCTTAGTGCACTGCCTACTGGCAGGTCCATGAAATATAATCATGGAAGAGTGGAGTGAATAGTTGAGTGAAGAGTGGAGCCGAATATATCCCCTCCACTCGTCTCTATCTTCCGCTTTCCTCTTCATGTCCACATATCCCCGTCACTGACATCGCTTTCGAGTGATGAAACTGACGTTAAACATAGCTTTAGCTTTAACATATGAGTGGATCTTTAAATCATCAAACAATTCCTAATGTCACTTTCATCTCTGGAAACTGATATCAGGGACGGGACAATCCAGGAGTTGAACCTCGTACATGTGGATTACCCCTCAGGCAGAGCAACGGAAAACAGAGAGAAAAAACATTTTATCAATATCAACCTTCTATCAATTTTTAGAGCACATGTTAGAGTCTTCGGACCTCTTTGTCCTTTTTATTTCATGTGAATTTCTGTATTTTGTGATACTTATCTAACTCTATTGTGTGCAATGATTTAATCGTTTAAATTAAATTAAAAATTAAATAAAAACCTCATCAACCTCTTAGATTGTTCCGTTGTGGAATCATTTCGTGCTTGGTCGCGAGTTGACTCGACTATTTATAACAGAGCCTGAACAGATTGGCACAAGTGTCCAAGCTAGTGGATCAGGCGCAACCCGGTTAGTATAAAATCCTCGCTGAAAGGTCGAGTGGGAGGGCGTAACCGTAAAGATGAAGAGGAACAAGAGTAGGTGAAGCATCAACAAGATAAGCCTGGATGACTCACATCAAGGACCTGGATAGCCGGACTCTCTCGTGTATTACGATGGACTTCGTCCTGGGATCAGTCAGTGCATCCGCCTAGAAAAAAGAGCGAGAGTCTCAGAGCTGGGGTCAAAGTTCAAACACTCTCTGCAGTCCACTGGACTGGTTCTTCGGATGTTGATTCGTCTCTCTCTCTCTCTTTCTCTTAGTGCACTGCCTACTGGCAGGTCCATGATATATAAAGCCTCCAATCTTCTCTGTCTTCTGCTGAGGAAGGTATAGGGGACCAACCTCGTCAAAAGCATAAACCCAAAAACGAATAGGTGATTCATATCATTTATTAAACCTTACATATCTGCTCATCGGCTTGATTTTGGCTTATTAAAGCTTGCTGTTGTTACGCATAACAATAGCACTTTGATCTCTGTTATTGATGTAGTAGCATTATGTATATATTTCTAGACTCTTGAGTAATCTAAACATAAATTTTGGTAAATACTATTTTATTCTCTCGTGTCCGAGCATTTAGAGAAGAATTAAATCACTCTAGCTCCGGTAAATCACTAGACAGTCTTTTAACTCAATCCTCTGCCTACAAATCACTAAACATTCTGATTATCTGATTAAGTTCGTTATCATTTTCGAGCAGGCATTTAACGTCCGTTTTGCTGCTTCTATGCATCATCAGTGACAGACGAATTTTCTAGTCTAACTTCGATCCATATGAATTAGGATAGGACAGCTCAACCAATGCTCCACTGCTCTGTTCTCTGAAACAAAATGAAATTTCTTGTTTCGCAGGAAGCGATTAAGGGGCTCGGAAGCGTTCTAATGAATGGTTTGCTTCCGCACAGCTACACACAGTCTAATGGATGATCAATGACCGCCATCTTCTATAGATACCAACTAGATCAACTCTGCTTGCTGAGTGGAAAGACAAATTAAGAACTGTGGCCCGCGTTGAGTCCGTGACTTATCGCTTAGAGTAACGTGACGAATTCAGTAAGTGCAATGTTCGGATCTTAACTTTGCTCAACACTCGATATGCCTTTAAGCTATAACTGAAGATAAACTAGACTTTAAAATGTAGAACTTAGTAGTTCTTTAACTGGAAGAAATTGAATTGAAATCTATAATGTTTTATTTGTTAAAACAAATTATACTTTTGTTATTTATCGTTTGACCTTTGCTATATCTTTGTAAGAAATAAAGAAATTAAACATTATTTATATTGTAACAATTATAAAAGGGGTTACAAAGCATATGTAAGTATCAAGCATGCACGAGGAATGACTGTTAATGTGACACTTACTCGCATTTAGAAGATATGAAAGATGAATTTAAGATACGAATTAAATATTATAAAAATCTTCTTGACTCGCGAAAAAATTCCTTCAAGAATATATGGAAAACTCTTAATAATATTTGCAGCTTTAAAAAAGCGTTGTAACTCCCAAATTGGTTATATGATAAAAGACACTAAAAAATATGCAAAGGGAATAAAAAATTTCAAAGGGAAATAGCTGAAACTTTGAATGAATATTTTTCTGAAATTGGGTCAAAATTAGCGTCCAAATTTAACTCCCATAACTCAACTAATATTAATTTTAAGCAATAGTTGCCATCATCTTGTCAAATTCATTATTTCTTAAACCTGCCACCACCAATGAAGTCTTCAACACCATCCTGGCACTTAAAAAAACTAATTCGACAGGTCCTGACGGCTTATCTAATAAAATTCTACAACTATCCTCAGACTTTATTGCTGAACCATTAACACACATAATTAATCGAACTTTTATTACTGGTGTGTTCCCTACTAGATTTAAGACAGCCAAAGTTATCCCAGTTTTTAAATCAGGAAAAAGTGACAATGTACAAAATTTTAGACCTATTTCTTTGCTAGACAACCTCAGTAAAATTTTTGAAAGACTAGTATATAACAGAATTATTGAATTTTTTGAACGACATAATACACTTTCTGAAAATCAATTTGGTTTCAGAAAAGGGCACTCTACAGTAGACGCAATTTTCAGTAGTTTAAATATGATACGTTCTCAGAAAGGCAATAAAAATCATACACTGGGACTCTTTCTAGACCTCAGCAAAGCATTTGACACGGTCGATCATGACATCCTCCTAAATAAATTAGAAAATTATAGTATAAGAGGTTTACCACTCAGTTGGCTAACCTTGTATCTTACAAATAGACAGCAATATTCAGTTGTAGGCGACTCAGTTTCTGCCACTAAACCAATCTCAGCTGGAGTTCCACAAGGCTCTATATTAGGGCCTTTGCTTTTCCTAATATATGTCAATGATATCCATCATACGTGCCCGGACATTTCATTCAAACTTTTTGCTGATGATTCAAATGCCTTTATTAAAGGAAATAACTTGATAGATTTGTTTGCACGTGCCAATTCGGCAAGTAAAAAAATTTGTAACTGGTTCCAAAGTAATCGTTTAACTATTAATACAGCTAAATCAGTATATATTGTTTTCTTTCCGTCTACCAATGACGAAGCGTATATACGTGATAATAATCTTACATTATTTATGGACCATAATCAAATTGCAAGAGTTAATTGTATTAAATTCCTCGGTGTAGAAATTGACGAACATTTAAGTTTTAAAAATCATATCAAAAAAATTACAAAAACTGTTAAAAGTGCTAACGGATTACTCTTTAATCGAAGAGAATTTATACCAATGTCCTGTCGCAGGAACTTGTATCTCTCTATGATATATTCTCGTGTAAGATATTGCATTGAAATTTATGGTTATGCCACTTGGAATGTTTTACAACCACTACCTATTGCTTGTAACATAGTTTTGCGAACCTTGCAGGGAAGACATCGTTACTGTAATGCTAAAGATCTTTATGTTTCTTATGATATTTTGCCAGTTCATCTATTGCATAAATACTGTATGGCCAAGTTGATTCATAAATGTATTAGCAGTAATCTACCTAAGTCTACAGTATTGGCTAATATGTTTCATCTCAACCACTCTAACCATAATTATTCAACTAGATTGCTTGACTCCAACTATCTGTTTAAAAATCCAATGTGACATTCTATAAATCTTATGTAAATGAGGCGTGTACTGACTGGAATAAAATTCCACCAATATTACGCAACATCAAATTGCTACCAACCTTTTCTAGAGAAGTTAAACAGTATTTATTAGAAAATTTGTCACAATAAGCAAAATTGCTTTTTTTCTCATTCAACTTCTGTTTTGTTGTAATTTAAAATCTTCTTTCACTCTTTTATTTTAATTGACACTTTCACTCTTTTATTTTAATTAAAAGTTCGATTTAGACATGTGGGACGCTTGTTAGCGGGGTGATTGATATCCGGGTGGTCAACTCGATAGGATATTATGCTCCCTCATTGATGACCTGGTTTTTGCATGTATTAGTGTGCCTGTCTTTGCGTTTTACTTTGTACCTTTATGTTATTCGAAATATGTTGACTGTCGTGCTGTGTAATATGTGAACAAATAAACATATGAATTTTGATAGATTTCGTAATAATACCGTTTACAAGATATTAATGAATCCTTAGAATCGTATAAAACGAAAGCTGTCCTAGAACAGTTTATTCTTGAAGTAAATAATCTCACACGTATCAGTTTTTATAGTCACGCGTGTGAGAATAGAGGAAAAATAAAACGATTTATTGTCCATTATTTCCTTTTTCTAATATCAAGGGCTAACGTTAGTCGATTATGATTGAGCATGCATAAATTACTTAGCCTACCAAGTATCAATATTAGGTAAATATATTGTTAATATACATTTAGTAGCGACATCAATCTTATTATATTTATTACTATAAACTGCTTGGTTTTATTATTTCAGAGTCAATAAACAGATTAAATTAACATTTTTTTACTGAAAAAGTTCATCAAACTGCTGGAATATATGCTGGTGTAAAGCAATTCTTGAACGAGGAATGAAGTACAAGCAATCGAGCACTTATTTGCTAATTATTTTATACTCTAAACATCTCGTTCGATAAGAAACTCTATATTCTCACTGTTATCTATCAGAGCAGTGGAGAAACCAAGCTTTAACCATGAGGGGTTTTTCAATTTGATAATTTGTTTGCCTCGGATCGCCAATACTTTTGTTCATCCTGTCACGAAATAACCGTGCTTAACCGAAACATAGTAATAGCTTACATTTCAAAGAGAACAAATTTATTTGTAAATCCTTACCATGTTCAGTTTTTTTAATAAGATAATATCGTGTGCAGCATATCATCAAAGAAAAACTAACGTAGGCCTACATTAGCTTTAATGATATGTACACATATTAAATGCATAATAAACTACAGTTCTAGTTACTTATTGTTTGCTTTGAAACTCGATTGACCAGAAAGTAAGGACTCATAAGTCACAAACTAATCATCGGACGAATTTCCTTTGACCAAACATTTTACCATAGCGCCTTGGGGGAAGCCATCCATCTTTACCTTCACCCCCAACCAAGGCCACAGAAACGAAGTTATCAGAGAGAAATAGAAATAATCTTACCAGTAAATGGACTGCTGATGACTGAGCAGAGAAATCCGATAGCGGAAAACAACAGTTGTCGACGTCGATATCGATACGTGGAACAACCGACAACAGCTGCTACAGTTTCCATCTCCATCTATCCCTCCTAATTCCCTCACCTCCCTATCCTGTAAATCCCAAATCTGCTATCCCTCTTAGAGTTTGTCAATTATTTTTGTTACTGAATCTTTGAATGTTTCTGTTGAAAGACTGTTAGTACTTTAAAAGCATCGTAGATCTCCTCTTTCTTTCTTTCTCTCTCTCTCTCTCTTTCTCTCTTTCTCTGTCTCTCTCTCTCTCTCTCTCTGAATTTATCGACCTACCTATCTACGTATCTGTCTAACTATCTATACTTATCTACCTATCTAACTCTCTTTCTAAAGCTCGCTAGCAAATATATTGTCATATCCGTCATACGTATATCTAATGACTAAAAGTATGTCAAATTATAAGATAAAAACAACTACATACAAATGAAATTATAAATTGTTTTACTTACGTTAAAATTTGCTACGATCAACAAACAACATAGGCACTACTCAAAACATGCAGGGGCTATTTTTAATATTATTTCTCTCGCATTTAAGTTCAGATCTTCGCTTGAAATAATTTTTTGAATTTTTTTTTCTCTTTTCTTATTTTGCTCTCTATTGTCTAAGAGTTAACATGCCTTTTTCACAAGTCACTAATTATTTGTCACAAGTTTCGTTAATCAACAACTATCTAGACCCAAGATATTTTCTCCTAACACCTTTTCTTTATTTTTTTACTTTAATTTTTTACTTATCTCACACTCTCTCTCTCTCTCTTTCTCTCTCTCTCTCTCTCTCTCTCTCGCTCTCTCCGTCCATCTCCAACTCACAAATAATTAAGATAACATTAACATTAGTTAAGATAACATTATATAACATTAATAGTATTACGATAATATTAGACATCATTAGTTAACGCGAAATGTGGGTATATAATACCAGTATACTATATTGAGTAAACTAATCCATTTGCTATTGTGTTTTTTCTAATATTTCTAGGTCGATGTAAACATTCGATTAATTTACAGAATCAAATTATTTTTTCGCAATGCGGAAGCGCAGTTAATCAGAGAATAGGGATGCTATGTAAAGTAAATACCATTATTTGCAATTTTAAATCTAGATTAATTTTAGTTGCAAATCATTTAACGATCCAGAAGGTAACTGTTGCATTAATCCTGCGACGGTAGCTCGAGTGTGTCGAGTCGTCTTGAAGAGAAGCCTTTTGAACCTTGACGTTAAACACACTAAAACCTACCTACCTTCAGCGATCCACAAAACAGTCAAAGGAAATGGAAAATTTAATAACAATGATTCGGCATCATTTTCGAAAGCAGAAAATAATTAAAGATGCTTGAGTAAGTTATTCATAGTGACACGCTTTCATAGCTTTTATAATGGTCTAAACAGATATAGAGGTGAATCCAATATACTGTAATTTTTATTTAACTTTAGAAATATTCAAATTTTCAATTTATTTTAAGTTTAATTTTGTTACACATTTAATTACATAATTTATATTTAACGTTAAACATGGACCATGAGGAAGGAAGACATCAGGAAACTTGAAGCTTTGGAAATATGGATATGGAGAATAATGGAATATTAAAAAGGTTACAATTACACATGTAAAGTATTTCTGGAAAGAGTTGGTGCAGATAGACAGTTGATAATTACATTAAAAAATAGAAATAAGAGCTGGATAGGACATATTCTTGGGAGAAAGTTTACTAAGTGAGAATATAGAAGGTAGAATGGAAGAAAAGAGATGCAGGGGAAGACCGAGATTAGGAATGTGACATGAATTCAAGATCCACTTATATGTGGATATAAAAGGAAAACAAAAGATATAGGAGGGTAGAGTAGTTGTAGACCATGAGCCTACCAGTGGACAATACACTAAGAGAGCGAGAGAAAGAGAGAGCAAGAGGAAAATAAAGAGACGGAGATAAAGAGAAAGAGAAATAAGGAAAAAGATAGATAGAGAGAGAGAGAAAGAAAGAGGGAGAGAAAGAAAAGAAAGATAGAGTGAGAGAGAGAGAAGAAAGAGAGAGTGAGAGATAGTACAACTCTACAAGAATCTGATTGTTTCAAATAAGATTTTTTGTTACAAGCTATATAATATGGAGGTTACTAATCGTAAATACTTACTAATAAAAGTTTTATTATTATGATAATGTTTTGAACTTTTAATAAACTACACGTGCCTCTGAGTTAAAATAGCATTCAAAGTATCTGATTAAAACATTCAATGCAGGATTCGTGAATTAATATAAGAAATAGTTCATTACTATAACATTCGACGGTTTAATATCAGTTTGTTATTGACATTTTAGCCAAAGTAAAACCAGATACAGCAATATTAAAATTATGAACAACAACATAAAAATAAGTTTAAATAACGCACAAAATTAACATTTTTCGGTAATTTTGTAAATATATCTTCTTGGACTTATTACTGCAGCTTTATAAATTATCTTACGATATTATAAGTGAACGATCAACTGATGACTCAGAATAGTAAGACATCCTTTACGTTTAATTCTTTACCTTTTTTCTTCTTGTTTTAAAATGTTTAAATAGCTGTATTTGTAACTACGTTAGGTACGGTCATTTTAAATGGCTGTTCCTGAGCAGGTACTGAGCTCAATTCTCATTAAAACTAATCTGAGAGCAATATCTCTGACTTTCACTGGACTGGTAAAATTGATAATCGGCCAAACTGTATAATGATTAAACATGTGGCATCAAAAGCGATAGATTCCATCACAATTCACAACTGATAATTTCCACAATTGACACCATCACAACTGATAATGTGTGCTTAACTTTTTACTAACTTCCTGTTGTATATTGTATAAAAGCTGGTAAAGCTAAAGTTAAAGTCTGTTTCCTCACTCGAAAGCGATATTAGTGACGGCGAGCATAAGATTTGAACCGCCGTATAATAATTTATGAATTTTCTCTACAGTAAAAAATACTATATTAAAATAACGTAATATAAGCCTAAAGCGTAGCATCATACAACAATGATGCTGCGCTTCAATTTTCGCAAACGCAAACTATTCTCATGAAAGCCACTCATTAAAGTTCTACTGCTTCAACTCGTGTAGAGAATTAGAATTCATGTATTACTGCAGAGCTGTACATGCTCTCACGACTGTATCGGACAGTTAACTGCTATGTTATCTGAGAGCAAACTGTCTTCTCTCTTAAACTCTTCTCTCTTCCAACTCTCTCTCTCTCTCCCTCTCGCACTCTCTCTCTCTCTCACTCTCTCTGTCTCTCGTTCGCTTCATTCTTTCCATGACATTATCTATATTTCATTGTATCTCTACATCGCGCTTGCTTACTCTAAATCTATCTAATATAATGAATTTTCTTCATCATATCAGTCATTTTCTTTTTTTATTCCTAATTCGTTTTTGATATTCGTTTTGGATATGAAGAGGAAAGCGGAATACAGAGAAAGTGGAGGTGTTTTATGCCATGGACCTGCCAGTAGGCAGTGCCCTAAGAGAGAGAGAGAGAGAGAGAGAGATTTCGATTTAGTATCTCTCTCTCTCTTTCTCTCTCATGCCCATTACAGGCCTACATCAAGTGTATAATGCAAAACGATAAGCAAAATTATAAACCATAATTTCAACAACAATAACAAAAGTAAGAGTGCTACTATGATAAATGACAACATCGATCACTATTGAGCCAACTAGCAAAATGGTGTCAAAAATGGTGAAAAATCCAACATCAAGAAAAACCGTCTAAAAGAAAATCTAATTTTTTAATGTGTGACAAGCGCCTGTCGAATATTACTGCCAATTGTTGGTCTATGATGTACCCGTTAGGGTGTTAAACTGATGATATAACAAATGTGCACTGAAGCAATATGTAGTAAGCCCTGCAGTGAGGAAATCCAGTTTCTCAATTTTACTCCAAAAAGAAATACTTTTAGTTAAATGCAACTCTTTACATCGATGGTACGATGTGCGTGAAAGTTAATGAAATATTCATGGAGAAGACGAGCTGTGTCGAGAGTCAAGCCCAGTTTGGTGACAGGACAATGAGCCAGCTTTCAGATATATATAGGTGCTAACTAATCAGTTACAACCCATGAATTTTTATCAATATTGCCGCATTATTATTGTCATTATTGTTAGTATTACTTATTATTATTTTTACGCGGGTGTGAAGAACCCGAGGTTTGATAAAAACGATTCGAGCAATACGTGCTGAATCGCCGCCCGGCTACTCGAGGCCATCTAGCTGTTTAAAAGAATTGCTGAAGCAGGCTGCATTAAATCTTTGCAAGTATTACTATTATTTATTATTTTTATTTTTTTTATTTTTTATTTTTTATAATATATGTTATTATTATCATTGTTATTATCATTATTATTATCTAATGCAATACTCAAATATATTTGGTAACATCCATGTCAAATTGGAATGGCAGGCTATTGTGTGCACTTTAAACTGGACTAACGACTTAAATTTGTTCGTTGTTATATACAGCAAATTGAGAAAGTTAAATATGTTTCGAAAGGTAACATGTCATTTTCATCATTTCAGAATAGCCCATTAGATTTACAATTGCTACATTGACGCTGTAGGTTACATGCCTGTTTGCTATACTGGAAATTGCTCCATTGACGCCAATCATTCTTACGCGCTCTATTAAAGATATTCACTTAAAATTTCTCTAAATTTGGAAAAATTGACTTCTGGTCAAGTCCGGTACATTTTTTAAGAGCATCTATTTTCATTTTGCGCCTATATATAATTAAAAATAAGAGGCATCGTTTAAAACACACAGTATACATGTAGTAGTAGTAAGCGTAGTAGTAGTAGTAGTAGTAATAATAGTAGTAAAAGTAATTATAGTAATCATCATCAGCATCATCATCTTCTCTAGAATCCCAGTTTAACCGGGGTCGCTATTAGAAAACTTTCCGCATTTCTGGATCTTATGCGCTAGCCAACCTAATGCCCTTTCTGACATTGGTTTGCAACTCTCTGTCACCATTTACGACATGTGCAGTCCACGGTTGGTCTATTCTCGCCCGTCACTGACATCGCTTTCGAGTGAGGAAACTGATGTTAACCTTAGCTTTACCAGCTTTTTCTTAAAAGACAGACTCCCACGATGGTCGTACAAGAACGTGATAGAAGATACGAAATCCTGGGCTCGCCCGTCACTGCATCGCTTTCGAGTGAGGAAAATTACGTTAACCTTAGCTCTACCAGCTTTATTCTTCAGCAACCCGGATACAACACAGAAAATAGTAGTAATAGTAACCAAGGTAACAGTAGTAATAAGCTACTAATACTTAAATAATGAGAATATGTTAAATATAGGACAGAAATAGCTGAGTACTGTCACATGGGACACTCTGATGGACCTGTGGATGCTCCGGAAGTAACTGAACGCGAATTGAGGGAACAGGAGGAACGTGCGCATGAATAAAACATTAAGACTCCAACGGAGCATAAAACTCTCCATTCTGCTCCGGGTTTCCAATTGCTCCATTTGCTACATACACAACAAAATCTTAATACTCAACTCCTTTCATGAGTTCTAATAAAAAAAAGGTTGAGAATGGTTTAAAAGTTTGACGTAGATAAATGCCTTGAACCTATGATGCTAAAATCAAGTCCATGTATAACGTCAGTCTTACATCTCGAACGCATGAAAGCTACAGGGATGACACTGTATTTGAACCGTGCATCTACTGATCCTTAGTGGAAAAATCTACCGAGTGGTTTATTTTTTCAATATTTAACCAGTGCTGCCGTAATAACAGACAAGATATTGCTAATGTCACTGAGACAGCGATTGTCCATGTCTAAAGTTTTGAATGGTAACACAGGCACATAGGAACAGGCAGAGAAATAGAGAGATAACGTGAGGGAAGAGAGGACAAAGATTTGACTTAGAGAAGGAATGAAACTGTAGAGAGGGAATAGAAAGGAAAATTTTTTCAGTGGCAGAATAATGCATAAGGAAAACTTTAATCATAGAGAGGAGAGGATAGGAGCAGTAGATCTGAGAGAGAGAGAGAGAGGTAGAGAGAGACTGAGAGAGAGAGAAATATCTCTCTCTCTCTTAGTTCACTGCCTACTGGCACGGGGCCGGACCTCCTGCCCCCCCTGGATCCTCGCCTGAAGTTAAGCCTAACTTTCCGAAAGATAATTACTATTTTTCGTAAAAAGACCATTTCGTGCCAGAGACGCCCCTGACAGTGAGTGAAGAGATATAGCAGATGAGAGTCATTAGCGACCAGTGACAGGGTTAATCGTCCACTCACGACAGTCTTAAAGTCGATCTTAGGCGGAAAAACAAATGTCAGGTGATGTCCGGCCGAACAGGAGTAAAGATTTATGTGGAACGACGTGGAAAAGGAAAGAAATTACAGGAGGATTTCGCCACTGAGAGCTGTGGTATGTGCTCTGTCTAGCACTCGCTGAAATAGATCAATCGAAACTTAAATTAGTCATGTGCAATTATTAGGTTTAAAAAGTTACAACAATAATACAATGGAAAAGAAAGGATACTCTACGATGTTGTGTCTTTCTCTGATATTTTCTATTGCAGTGAAACGGCAAATTATCATAATCATAATGGACTCAGAAAGTGACGTTAAATCATGTGAACGGCGCGCATTCTACTATAATATTAACAACAAAACGATTAGAGCTCGACATTAAGACAATCTTGAAGAAGGAAAATACGCCTTCCATCCAGCCAACATTAAACAAAATACACTGAATTCAGAATCGTTCATACTTTGACTTTTAATGTGAAAACGATGAATAGAACTCAATGCAGATAGCGAATAAATTAACAAGTTATATAAAATCACGTTTAGCTCAAGTCTTTGGTATAATACTCAAATAAGAAATAGAAATTGCTTTCTACCATTGAAGAGTCGCTTGATGAAAGAATTGAGAAAACCCGAGGAAGCGTCACAGGCAAACAATAATATTCTCGCTTGTTATTCAAGGCGGGTCGTCATGCCTTGAATTCAGTAAATTTTGCAATAGAAACGACAACAGAAAATCTGTGACGAGAGGAAATGGGTCGATTTGTCGAAGAGACACTCGTTTGATTCCTGGTGCTGAGCTTCTCCCATTGACGGAGTCCTGGCTTAGGCTTTGTGAATCAAAAAAGTCTACCAGCTGAGAAATATTAATTTAACGTCTGTTTAATACCACTAGTTATGTTTCAAAGACGGTTCGGTTAGGATTCGAACCGATAGCCACTGCTTATCGGGTATGTTTGCTATCCGCTCTGCCATTATAGCCAGTGATAGGCCTATCTAATCTTTTTGAGGCGCGCAAAATATTGTAACTTATGCAAAGCGGTTACAGTGTAGTAGGTAGGATATAACTTTAAACCCTGATTTTAATTTCACTATTATCGACTAAATATTGATATTTTGCTCTTCAGAACAAGGCTTAACTTAATTTATAGTTAAGAAGCGAAAGTAACATTAATTATAATTGCTAACAAACTAGAGAGAGCTTTGAACGACAGAACTCCGTTATAATCTACTTCCGATGCCTTCACAGCTTTATGAACATTTCATGATGTCCACTTTCGGTGATACTGCTGTTGCCAATGACATGCTTCTATAGGCCTATACTCATGGATTCTTTACGCACTGATTAACTAAGAAATGGCGACCTCGCCGTCGACTTACTGACAGCTGAAAACTCGCTGTTTGAATTGATTGAGAAACCGTAGCGGGATTAATCTCTCACTCTCTCTGTGTCTCTCTCTCTCTAGTTTTCATCTGAGCGGCAGATCTAAGGTACACATTCTTGCACATTCTCCTCTCACGCTACATAATGAGAACTCCATCGATTGACGAGCTACTCCCTTCAAAAAAGGCTCTAGCTTACATACACTTTGATGTAGCATATATCTTGCGAAAATATGGCTGCTGAGAATGCTTCTTTATCAGATTCTTTGCATGTAATGCTTTCCTCAGTTTTTATTCCTTAGTCTCTTATAGGACCCACTTACAGTTTACGGTTGATCCATTCCTCGGTGACAAGGACGCAACT
The DNA here is from genome assembly GCA_905160935.1 of Enchytraeus crypticus. Classification (NCBI taxonomy): domain Eukaryota; kingdom Metazoa; phylum Annelida; class Clitellata; order Enchytraeida; family Enchytraeidae; genus Enchytraeus; species Enchytraeus crypticus. Next base: position 827,456 of record CAJHZI010000528.1, read on the forward strand.
CTGAGAAATAAATCACGGAATTATCCACGTAATTAAAAATAGGTTTATAATGTTACAAACAGATAGAAAAATCGGGCTTCTTGGAAATATCGAATAGATATTTTCATATAAAGCATTAATTTTATCCAATATTGTGAAATGCCGCCTCTCAGTAATCTGCTTTACACTCTCTATCACCGTGGTATTATGTGTACACAACTAGGCCTACACTTGTTTGCACAAAATATGTCTACACATGTAGGTCTACATACAATACATATAGGCCTACATGTATATTTTTTATACTGAGCACAAGTTATATTCGTATTACTCCGTTCTGAAGAAAATATTTAATGAAGCATTAACGAGAGAGACAAACTTGTTGCTATATTCGCATGCATATGTTTAAAATATTGAAATTCTACAGAATTATATTTTCGTTTTCAGCGTTTTGTAGAGAACTATTTTCAAGTATGGTTTTCATTCATATTGTATATTAAATATACAGACTCCAGCGTATATTAAATATATTAAATATACTATATATATATATATATATATATATATATATATATATATATATATATATATATATATATATATATATTAAATATACTCTGCATATTTTAAAATGCTTATAGGTCAAAGGGTTTTCGTCTCAAAATAAACTACTTGAACGAAGAGTAACCAAATATAGAAGTGCAAATAAATCAAAATTCGGACCTATTGAATTTTAAGTTACGTCGTAATAATGTGGGATTAAACGATCAGAGATAACTTCTCTATATTAAAACGCGGATTCGCGAAACCCCAATTAAATCGTCTTTACTGGATTTCCTTTTCAAAGCTGCTCTGAACACATATCCAGTGAATACAGCCCTAGACGTCCTGAAGACTATCTGACCGCGCAGGACGACTGCTAGTGATAGCATTATATGTCTGCAATTCTGAATAAAATCTAAGCATAGGCTGAAATGAGAGATTGAGCAGAAGCGAGAGCTCGTGTTAATGAAATTGAAAAATAAGAACTAACAAACGAGTTCGATTCAGATAATTCCTGTGGTGCCAGAAACAACTGCTGTGGGTTGCTTCCCAAGTCAACGCATCACTATGCATGACTTAGCCTTTATCGCTTTCGAGAGATGAACACATATGTATATGTAGGCCTATACATGTATACATGCATGTATGCATGTATAGGCCTACATATACATGTACATATCATTAATACTTTAACAAACATATATGAACAGTGTATAATTTAACTTAGAAGAACTTCGCGATCACAAGATTGTTTGACACCTCTACGGAGAAGTAGAGAATTAGATTAATTATAATCAATTTTCCCCTTGATTATGATTGGACTATAAAAAAGTAAACACGCATTATAGTGAAATGTTAACTATGTTGATATCTATCACTTTTAACACCACATATTTAAACCGTTAGGCAATTTAGACCATTTTCCGTATAACCTGTCCAGTGAATGTCAAAGTTTTTACTCTCAGCTCAGAGCGGCTGGGATTCGATCCCGCGAGGGTTCAATTCCCTTAGGATCTGTTATTTAAAACTTAATGGCGTTACTCCTGCGCTTTTAAGATATTCTGAAGGTAAGTTATAGAGTTCTATACTATATTCAATGACAACATCGACCTTTTTCAAATCCAAAGTCAAAAATATATGAGCAAAATTTTAAGAAGTTCAAAACGATACTATCAAAAATACATTTGTAACAGTCCTAATGGTTAAAAAATAAGGAATCAATGAATAATATAACACGAATTATACAGTAGTGCACTGTTCAATCATGTTGACATATGCAGTTTTTAATACTGCATCATATATTAACGACTATGAAATTTAGTCCATTTTTGTGTAATCAGTCCAGTGAACGTCCGAGATTTTACTCTCAAACTGGGGCGGCTGGGAATCAAACCTACGAGAGTTGAATTCACGTCAGGACAGGTCATTTAAACTTAATCACGTTACCTGGCGCCTCTATCACTATGCTATGAAGTTTGACGCAGTTCATGAAAAGTTCAGAAAGAAGTTCATAAAAGAAATCCAGAATGTTGGCCTACGTCGATAGTTTTTCCAATGAAGACTCCTTTTCTATCTTGTGCAGGTTTTCTGGAACTAAGGTTCGCAGCCATAGAATAAAATTATATATATTGTACTCACACTTTAATGATTCTTAATTACAAAATCCTCGATGTTATTTTGGACGATCACAGCTCTCTATTTTTGCAGGCCTTGTTGTAAATTAAATGGCGACACTGTTCATTAACGAAAATGATTTTAAAACTTGTAAATGCTCCATATTGATTTTAACATAAAGGAGCATCCAGAATATTTGGCTTATTCGTATCTATGTTTCTTAATTTTAAGATAAAATTATACTCATTAGATTTGAGTGAGGTACCAGCACCGGTTGAAGAAAATGACGTAATTTAATGTCTGAGGTCCTTTGTGGTATTTCCCTGGTGATATAAACAATAAGTGTCCGAATAAAAGTAAATATTGAACTTACATTTGATTAATTTGCCTTATTTTTTAATTGCAAAGTATATAACATCTGCCAGAATTTAACAGTTGTAGTCTTAAACTAAAAACAAACCAAAATGTTTAAAATACATCACACACATGTTTATTGGTTTTAAGCTTGCTGGAAGAATTATACTCTTTTCTGTCAATGAGTAGTTCATACATGCAATGAGTTAATAATTGCTAAAAAATAATAGCAACAACAACGATTAGGGTGCTACTCTGATCCTTGACAATAAGGCAGTGAGCAAAAATAAGGTCCAAAACGGTGCAAATTCAAAAATTCAGAAAACCATTCCAAAGATAAAGGGAATGAAAGAGTGGTTTACGACTCATTCACACTGGATGGTAAAAAGAAGTAGAAAAGGTGGGTCTTCAACTGCCTATGGTACTGCTCTTAGGTAAGCCAAGGCAGATGTGATTCAAATGAAGACTTACAAAATCTTGTATGGAAGATAGAAGTGAATTCTAGATCTACGATGCTGCAATTTGGAAAAAAAACTATTCGATAGCTTAGAAGCTGCAAGAGTATTTAATTTAGAAGACTGAGCAACAGAAGGTTGTAACACTTTAATCAAGGAAGACATGACTTTGTCCAGGGATGGTGATAGACGCATAGGTTAACGAAGCCATCTTGTAAGTAGTACACTCTTCAATCTTTACCCAGTGAAAATACTTTAAAATTGGTGTAACATGTGAATACGCGGAACGACAAACAATTGCTCGTGCAAGAGATTTTTTAACAAATTGTAACCGATCAGTCTCACAGATTTAAAATCAGGGAATTGCACTAGGACTATCTGGTTTGTACAAGGGCTGCACCGATTGTTAACAAATTGTTAGTAATATTAAATCAGAAAACAAAATTAAGAAAATTCATTACTATATTGCTTTGTAATGAAAATTGGTTTAAATACTGATTTCTGGACCTGGACTTTTCCTGTTATAATTTTACTGCTAATTTCCAGTAAGTTAAATATTAGTTGTATACTAGTTATTAATTAGTTTGTAATTAGCCTAATCAACATTTTGCCTGATTCCTATTTAGGGAGATTTTAAAATCTAATTAAATATTGTAAAGTTAGATTACAAATATATATGAATGTATTGACAATGAAATGAATGCCTAATTATGAATAATTTTATATTTTTGCTTAGGCTGATAAGGTAAATAATAAGATTATGATTTATAGTTGAAATCAAAATCAATGACCATGAAAATTGTTTCAGTACTGCTTGTAGCATACTAATGCAATGATTCACTTTTCTAGATGTCATCTATTTAATCAGCCATTATTCTGATAGAATTCTTCATTTAATTCTTAATAGAATTAAATATTCATAATTAAATGTAATAGAATTCTTTAATATCTGAATTTTACCTATAAAGGTTAGTAAAAGTATATATATTCTTCTTTAAAATAACTATTATCTCTAGAAGATACTACTAATATGTGAGGGTGATCGTTGATTGGCACTGTTTTTTGCTGCAATTTTATATACACATGAGTATATAATCATCATCATCATCTTCATTTGAATACAAGTTTGGCTAGGGTCAGGATACAAACAGACTTTCTCCACTCCTCTCTGTTGTGTGAGGAACTGGAACGTAGTATTAACATATATATTCTTATGTATTAGTAATATTAATATTTAGAATATAAATATATATATATATATATATATATATATATATATATATATTTATAATATATATAAATATGTATATATATATATACAGTATATATAGATATATATTATATTATATATATATATATATATATATATATATATATATATATGTATATATATACTAGTTATATACATATATATATATATATATTAATATTATGTACACATTACATATATACTTATATCTATATACATGTGTGGACATAAATATAAATGTATATATGTATATATATATATTATATATATATATATGTATATATATATATTATATATATATATATATATATATATATATATATATATATATATATATATAATTTAATGTATCTGTCTTTTATCTGCGTACCTTTAATATGACGTGTTCCCTTTATCTGCGGAGATTAAAGTTGTAAAGATTTTAGTTTCGGTATGGTTTGGAAGCATGGTTATTAAGAAAGGAGGATATTAGAAAACTAAAAGCATTCAAAATGTTGCTGTGAAGAAGAATGGCGAAGATCAAAGGGACTGACCAGTTACGAACGAAGAAGTGCTAAGTTGGCTTAAATAGACAATTGATAAATATCACACTTGAAGAATAAAAGAACTGGATGGGTCCTGTTCTGACTGGGAATGTGTTACTAAAAGAGGTAATGCAAGGAAGAAAATTTAGTGGAAGACCAAGACTTTGGATGCTGCATGATTTTATAACTAATTCATATGGTGATATGAAGAAAAGGCAGAGGATAGATCTATATATGTGGAGGAGTAATATGCCATGAATCTAGCAATAGGCAGTGCACTAAGAAAGAGAAATTGAGCAAGAGCCCTCTATCTGGCTGTAATTAAACTGTTTTAATAAATTTCTTTAACATACCTCTCTTTTATGTGCATGACTTTCATATACCTGTCTATTATATTCATGCCTTTTATTAAAGATGTTATATAGATTCAGCTGAGGTTAATAGATAGACAAGGTTTATGCTTTGCATTCTAATGAGATCATCATCATCATCTTTTCATCTTCCCTTGTATCCTAGTTTGATTAGGGTCAGGATTAGAAAATTTTACATTTTAGTTAGATAAATTTTGAAAAGTTTGTTGTCATAGTCTCTCAAATCCAACTTAAGCGTATCAACTATAGTGTTTCTAACATTGTCTGTTTGTAGATGTAATGTTGGTTCCATCATTGTCTGCTCATAGATGTAATGTTGCTTCCATCATTACCTCTTCTTAGATATAATGTTGCTTCCATCATTGTCTGTCCATAGGCATAATGTTGCTTCCATCATTGTCTGTTCATAGGTATAATATTGCTTCCATCATTGTCTGCTCATAGATGTAATTTTGCTTCCATCATTGTCTATTCTTAGGTATGACCGATCCACTTCACTCTGAAGATGTCTATGATCCAATCATTACTGGAAGAAGGCAAATAGTGTGATAGCAGTTACCATGTTCTTCATATGAAGTCATCTATATGAATGGACTTACTGATCATAACATAAATGCATCAGATTTCTCTCTTCACAATGCTCTTCATCACGGGAGTGTAATGGAGCCAGTTCACCATATGCTGCATTCAGCCTTCAGTGTACTGAAAGATGAAGAATTAAATTACGACAATGGGAATATAGAAAACATTACACGAAACATAAGTCATGGGTTCAATTCTCCAAATGCAAGATGTCACCTCTATGCAGTTCCTTCTCAAAGAAGGCAAACAGTAGATCACAAAGTTTCAAATCCTCTGGTCTATCCTAAGCCTGATGTTGCTGCTGTTACTGAATGTAGTTCAAGTACTTTTACTTCCTGTAGTACTGTGACTTATGATCAGAATTTCAGAGTTGAACTTCAGCAACCCAACTACAGAAAAAATTGTTATAAAATACTTTCATCGAAGACTTGCAAGAAAGGACGTGGGAGCTCATCAGATGTGTATGATGCACACCATCCTAAGACTTTGGACCATTCGTGTCCTTCATCATCGATACCTGATATCAATATCTCGAGATCTGTAGGAACAAACAATTACCCTGATGACTCTTCTTGCAGTGGACAATTTAGAAGCCCAATGCTGTACAAAGCAAATGATAGAATTAATTCATCATGTAAAACTTTATCTCTGAAAGCAAAAAGTTCAGAAAACACTGCTTTTAACGTAGCGAGTAATTTAACAGACAATTCAGATTCTCAATTTAATTACGACTACTTAATTTCTAATGTTCCAATCAGTGCGAGTAACTCTTCTCACGTTATGCACAGTGTTCAGAATCAAAATATAAAATTGGTTGACATAAATCATTGTAAGAATAATGAAGCACAACGGAAGGATATTTATTTGTCTACGACTTGTGATAATAACATATCAGTGACTGCACAATTGACTGCTGGCAATGTAGTGTCTTTAGATAGTAATGAATATTATCATGGAAGGGAACTTTCTACAATTTTGAAGCCATTTAAAAAGGATAAATGTTTATTGGCCTCATCTAATAGCAACCTATCAATGACAGGGCAGTCTACAACTACTATAGTTCATGAATATGATGACAAATATTATGTTGGAATTAAAATGGCTGATATTGATGGCAAGGTAATTTGTGATAAAACTACTGCTGAGAGAAACATGCATGGCAATTTTTCTGCTACTGTTGCATCATCCAATGACCTTCCCACTTGTTCTTTTGATAAATCTGTTGCTGAAGTCTCAGGTATCATTGCTGCTTGCAACAGCGTTCTAACTGATGATAAGAAAGACTCCACTGAGCCTGCAAAAAATACCTGTAGTATCCGTTGGAGCTCTGATGATGTGGAAAAGCTTCAATATGATGGAATTAAGAAGCTTCCTAAACAGGAAGAGGATAAAACCAGTATGCCTGATTTAGAATGTGCGAGACCGTTTTGGAGAGCTTTTGAATATGTTCATACACCAAATATAGGTTTAAACAGAGGTGATAGTGTTAGTTGGAGTTCAGATAATGTAAGAAGCAAAACGCCAACTGATACTTTGACTGAACAAGGTGTAAATTATTTAGGAAAATCCTGGATAAGAGAACATGAGGACCTTTTGACCAACTCTTCTGATAAAGTGAACAATATTAGTGAATGTGAAATAAACGTAAATTGTTTGTTGAAAAGTGATATTGAGATAAACAAAGACTGCGAAATAAATAGGGGAATCCAGACTAATATCAAGAATATAGTAGATAGAGATATTGGGACTTTGAAAGCTAATAAGGCTGATACAGATGGAGAGGAAATGGAGAGAAACGAGGAATTTACTAGCGATAAACAGAGAAATGAAGATAGCAAAGTACACGTAGATGATAATAGTGAAACTAATGGTAATATGCTGGAAGTCGAAAGGTGTTCAAAGCCAGTTTTAAATTGCTGTAGTAGTAGCATTGTTGATAGTGAAATAGATCAAAGTTTAGATAAAATTACAGAAAGAGCTTTTCCTTACGATACTAATGAGAGCTTCATGGCTAAAAATAACTTCATTGAGAAAATTGTTTTAAATGAAAAGAGTTCCGAAAGCTGTACTACTCCAGTTTCAACTTGCTGGGAGTTTATTACGGATGACATTTCAATGGATTGTGACTTTTCAAAGAATAATTCATCAGTTTTGCACTATAACAATCTTTCTGAAATATGCTGTCAAGGCATAGATCATAAAATCGCAAGTTCAGATCAACTGTTGCAAGCTGCAGCTATCATTTGTAGTGAGAAAGTTTATGGTGAACTTCAGTCTAGTTTAGTGAATCATGATAATGAGAAAGTCAATGTAGTATCCGCGAAAGAAATATTAAGTTCTGAAATTGAGATTTTTATTTCAAGGCCTTTGGACCAAACAGTGAATCCCGATACGGTAATTAATGTTGAATCCTTAAAGGAAATTGAAGGTTCTGAAAATACCGACAGTGCAGTAGCCTCTGAGGTAATTTCAGCAAGCAACATGCAGAAAGTAGCCAATGAAGCGTCATTTAATGACATTTTGATAAATAGTATCGAACAAGCCAGTCCTACTGATTCTAAATCATATGAATCGTGTGAAGGAGGAAATGGTCAGGGCATTGTTAATGCTGATTTTGATAACCATTCTGACAATGCCATTGTTGAGGGTAATGGCAATGCATCATTCTCTAGAAGTACTGTAGTGCAAGTTATCGGCGTAATCAACGATAGTAGTACCTTTTCAGTGGCTGACGGTATTACTGCAGTTAGGTTATATCTTGGAGATAATTCAGGTTCTATCAAATTATCTGATATACAGGCCGGTCGTGCAATATCGGCGTTGAAGTGTCCCGTTGAAAATGCTTCCTCACCATTATTTGATCTCTCGCACGACAATTTTAAAGTGTTCAGCAATTCTTTTTCTGCGAAATCGCCCGCAAACTCGACTTTAACGGATATCTCTCTGACTAACAATTGTGAAACCTTACTGAAAGCGGCTTTAGTTCCCGCTAGTGATGTTGTCCTAGAAAGTTCTTGTAAAAGTGAAAATATTGAAATGACATCAAGCACTGTGCTTGATCCTGTTGAAAATGGCAAAACTGTTGTTAATGGTGATCTGCCTGTAGTTGAGCTGTCACATGCAATGTTTGTCTCTACTGAATCAGTATTAGAAACTCCTAATCACACCTGTGATATGATAAAAAACCAAAGAAGTCCTGTCGCTATCAATTCGCCACAGAAATCTAATTCTGTTATAGATTTTGGGCCAAGCAGTGAAGCTGCTTATGTGGGTTCCGATATTTTCTGTGCTGATGATTTAAATGCTATAAGTATCGATGAGTCAAATTTTAACGAAATGAGAGCTCCAAGTGAAGTATCTCAGCTCTGCGAAACAGAAGTTTTGCGTGAGTTATGTAGTGCAACGGTTAACATAGAGAACAGTGTTACCTGTTTTGCTGATGGTACAAACAATAACACAGAATTAGAGGTTGAATCTGATAGTAATGCTTCAGATGTGTTACAAAGCCAGCCCATCGAAACACAAGACTGTCAGAGTGAACAAAATACTGAATTTATGTCACCTAACAATGATAGCAATCACAGACTAATGAGTAGAACTTTAATTAACATTGGGCAGATATTGATAAATGAGTTTTGTATTCGTGAATATTTTAGATCTAATAAGTATGTCGCTCGCTCTTCGGAAACCAGAAATATTGAAAATATGATTGAATTGTATAAAAAGACTAAAGGCAATGCCAGGGTTTACTGTTGTTTAGCAGATAAGAGTTGTGGATGCGGATATAGAGATTCTCTTCAAAATAGTATCGAATTCCATCGAGAAAACGTCTGCGAAGATGAGAATGGAGCAGAATATTTCTGCTGTATATGTTTATCTGCGCCTTTGAATGTCAGACTGTCTTTCTGCAGCTATGCTTCTCTAAAATATCACATGTTAATGGACCACAGGCGATGTCTTAACCTTACAGTGAGGGCTGAACATGATTGCCCGTATTGTTCATATAGCGCTAACGGTAGCAGCATAAGCAGGCATATAGAAATGTGTAGCAAGTATTTTGAGCTTGATGAAAATCTTCGACCATCATTAGAAGACGATGATATTCCTATATTCTCAAACTTTCTCTCAGTGGACACGTGTCCTAAGTTCAAGGCATTATCAGCTTCGCCTATTGCTGCACAATCTGGGAACAATTCCGGCACTGTAGCACTAGTGGCAGTTAATGAAACTGCTGTACCCCCTATTAAGCTGGAGAGAGAGTTTGATTTGCCTATTCCTACGCAGACTACAAGTTTACTCCCTGTGTCGGATGATATGTTGGATGTGTCAATTGTATGTAATAAAGAGAGCACTACAACAGGTTGTAATTCTCGTAAGAAATTGTCAATGACCACGACTTCAAAAAATATCCGCCCCATTTTGGCTGAAATTTCGTCTCCTTCGGGTAGTGGTAAAGGAAATTTGTGTTCATCCAAAGTTCTAGCAGAAAATGAATCGTCTCAAAGTAATGTTGTAACTTCTCTACAAAGTGTTCATATAAAACAAGAAAGAAATGTTGACGATATCTCATCGAGTAGTATAGCTTCTGACAATCTCAAAATGGCAGTTCTCACTTCATTTTCTACTACACAAACTGAGTTCCTGGAATGTTCTGGTCGTCACTGTGTTGTTCAAACATGCTTACTGTGCAAGAGGAGCTATACTGGAAGCCAAACGGATCATTTGAATGAGCACGGCGTTTATTTGTGGACCATGTTGAAAGCTTGCAGGTGCTATCTTTGCTTGCACGTATGCAAGGATATAATCAATTTTGAAACTCACATGCTGTCGGTACACGTTGGTTTATTTAGGAATGTAAGTGAACTGTGGAGTTGTGTTCTTTACAAGATTCCAGCAGAAAACCTAATAGCACTGAAGATTCCATTATATAACCAGAAAGGTGTGTATGTGCCATGTGCTGTTTGTGGCATCGTTTTATCTGACAGTTACTTTCTGTTGCGTCATGGCTCCATATCGCATGACTGGATTTCTGCTATAATGATTTCAGATACGTCTGCAATTGAGAAAATTGTGTTTCCAGCTGAACCCTCGCCATTCAAATGTCAGTTTTGTGACACGAGTTGCTCTCACTATTCCGACTGTATGGAGCACGTGAGGCTGGTTCACTTGAGAGCTTGTCGTGTAGTGATTAAGAGATTGAGCGACTGTGCTAACGCTACCGACAGTGCTGATAAACATCCCTCAAAGATTATTAAGAAGGAATTTTCAGGCCATTCACCGTTTGAAAATCAATCTAGTGGCAATCCTGAAATCAATATTACCTGTAATAAAGTCGCTACTCATAAGTCTAAAACTTCTGGTAGAAATTCTCTAAATGCAGCTAAGGATTTAGTGCATCTGCAGTCTAACTGTAGAATAAGTATGCGACAAAGGCCCTTTCATCTGCGTAAAGACGCTTTTAACAGAACTCGGCTTAAAAATGTTAAAATTGAACCAGATTCATTAACAGATTCGAAAGCTCGAATGTGTAGGAAAGAAATTTTCTCTAGCAATATCAGTAAAATTTCTGGCATCAAATCAACTTCACGGCTTAGTAATTCAGTAGCTCGAAATAGGTTTGAGCGCAGTGAGAGTAGGCATAATTTTCGTTATTCTAGGGCTTCTTTGAGAAATTCTGAAAATTATAACTTGCCGGGAGAACTACGGCGTATTTTACCTTGCTACAGAATAAATAAGAGACAAAAGTCGTCATCAAGTATTAGACATACAGTCAGAAGAACTCTGAAGAAGAACTTTAATATTGAACCGGATACTTCAGTAAATTCAACTGTAAAACTAAATTCTGGAGTCGTTGATAATTCGGTCGAGTATCGAGGCTTTGGTGCTAGAACTGTCTCAAAGTTTAATAGAACCACTTCTGAAACCAGATCTGTTGGAAACAATCATAGTACGCGCAATACTAGAACCAGTGAAAAATGTCTAGCTCTGTACAACATGCCAAGAGAATTGTTACGATTACTCCCCTACTCTGAAATAATAAAACGGCAAAAAGCTCTAAATGCTCGCAAAGAACTTATCAGCAGAAAACTGGCGGAAAAAGTTAAATTAAAATCTGATATGTCATTAATATCCGTTGGAACTAGTCTTCTTAGTGATTGTGTGACCGCCTTTGTCAATGTTGACGAAGTTGTAGAATCTACATCAGAGCTTAGCATTATGAATGTTGACAGCTGCGCTTGTGATGTAGATGATGCTGTGGAGAAAGTTGTGCAACTGCCACGTGAAGAAGGAAATGCAACGAATGAAGAGGAGAGAGTGAAAGAGAATATGGAGAAAGTGGAGAAATCAAACGAGAAGGTGATTCAGGGAGACATCATTGACCAGACTAAAGAAAGACAAATATCTTACAAAGAGGGCCATAGTATTCTGACCAATGATAAAGAAATAGATGTGGTGGAGAAAGTAGCAAACAGAGAGGAAGAATTATCTGTTATTGTGGAGAAAGTAACTCATGAGGAGAAAAAAAAGTTGTTGATAGAGAGAAAAGCTTTGACTGAACGCCCCTCCAATGATGAGAGTGCCAGTAGAACATTTAACAGCAATTTGGTCAATCAATGCTCCCTGTGTACACAGTTTATTTCAGGCTCACCGCAGTATATGAAGCATCTAGCTGAATCACACTTAAAACTCTGCAGCGTGTTGATGGGTAAAGTCCGTATTCCAACCGATGCTCCAGCGATATCAAGGACTGCTCAGGATAGTCTCTACAGCAGATTCAAGATCAGAGCTCGAAATAAGACCCGCCTTCCAAGATAGCAGCAAATTCGAAGTAAATTTGGATATGGTAGACGAAGAAGTAAACTGAAGTGCCGTATTTAAGAAGAAAATTGTTGGCATTGAAAAGTTTTATGTGTATTATGACTATTGTCTAGTAGCTGACAGAATGCTTCAATTAACCATCATTTTTAAGTCAATAATATTTAGATAACTCAATTTAATTATGATTTGATGTTGTTCGTTGCTTCAATTAATATCTATACAGATATATTTTATATTATTATATTATATTATTTTTATATTATATTTATATTTATTGAAACTTTAATTTAGTTAAAGTAATGCTATAATTGGTTTTTGTTGTAATTATATATAACAGTTATTAAAATTATAGAATCTTCATCATCTTCCCTGAATCCCAGTTTAACCAGGGTCGGATACTAATTGACCTTCTTTTCTATTCGTTTTAGAAAATTTTGTAGCAATTTCTAGAGCCTAGGCGCTTGCTAACCGAATGCCCTATCTGACGCTGGTTTGAAGCCTAGTGCATGTCGCCTTTTGCGACACGCGCAGTCCACGGTTTGTCTACTCTTCAGCAACCCAGACGCAACGCAGGTAATTAGAATTCCAGAAAGAGAAAATAAGTTTATTTACATATATATTTTACTAGCAGTTTATTTAGTAAGGCATAGCAAGCCTAAATACTCACCGTTTACTCGAAAAATCTAGTATGATGCCTAATTAAATTGTAACGAGGTTGAGCAAAGAAGTTGGTTTCGGTGAAATAGTGTGGATTCATCTTCAGCTTTTAACTGTGTAATTGTGCAAATCATTTAAAAATCCAGAGTTATATTATCAGTGATTATCATATCTCTTTAGAGTAGTAGTTTTTAGCAATTTAACTTCAAGATCAGAAGCTTTTACTTTCAAGTTTAAAAGTTAATCTATTTGGACAGCTTAGATCGCGTGAAGCTGACTCTCTGTAGAGCTTGTTGTGTAAGTGATTTAAAGATTGAGCGACTGAGTTAAAACTAACTAATTATAATTGAAACTCTCAAGCTACCATCAAAGACTTCAAGCTTTCTTGTATCTTTCATTCCGCAAACCGTTCAGCAGTTTGTTACGGAGCAGCTATAGTATCGAGTATCAAATACATTTGAATGTTTATGTTCTTGCTTTATAATATTAATTAAAAAAGTTTTATTGTCCTCTACAATATCAAGTTACATATTGAAACTGAACGTGTTCAGTTAATGCTTAAATAGTTTTATTTAATCATATTTACATTTCTATATAGAAATATTTAGTATTAGGTAAAACAAACTGTATATGTACTTTTAGCTATCATTTACCACCAAAAAAATGGGGCAAACTCTGCAGTGACTCATGACTTATATGGATAGGAACCCCTGACGTATTACTTTTTCATTAATGTGTGCTATCTATTAGGTCTACCAGCCTTTAAATGTATTATGTTGTAATTTATCGTCTTGTATGTGACACAATTTATCGTCTTGTATGTGATAATCTCAGGGTTTATGCACTTGTGAATGTATCTATTGAATAACTAGTATTGTCTAATGGCTGAAAACCTTGGTGATGTGATTGTCTGATTGGCTAACAACCACGTGATCTTGTTGATCAATAAATATGATTGCATGATTACCTAGTGATCACGTGACCCTTTTGATTTGATTGTCTGATTGGCTAGCGACCACGTGACCTTTTTGATATGATTGGCTAGCGACCACGTGACCTTGTTGAGATGATTGTCTGATTGGCTAGCAATCTCTGACCTTGTTTAGATGACTATTGTCTGATTGTCTAGCGACCATTGACCTTGTTAATGACTATTGTGTGATTGGCTAGCGACCGCGTGACCTTGTTATAATGACTATTGTCTGTCTGATAGACAAGCAACAATTTGTTTAAAATCCCTTCTCTCCTTCCTCTTTCTCTTCGATCCTTCTTCTTTCCTCTCTGTAGTAAACGAAACGGTCATCAATGCTAGCAACCTCTGACCTTGTTTATATGACTATTGTCTGATTGTCTAACGACCATTGACCTTGTTAATGACTATTGTGTGATTGGCTAGCGACCACGTGACCTTGTTATAATGACTATTGTCTGTCTGATAGACAAGCAACAATTTGTTTAAAATCCCTTCTCTCCTTCCTCTTTCTCTTCGATCCTTCTTCTTTCCTCTCTGTAGTAAACGAAACGGTCATCAATGCTAGCAACCTCTGACCTTGTTTATATGACTATTGTCTGATTGTCTAACGACCATTGACCTTGTTAATGACTATTGTGTGATTGGCTAGCGACCACGTGACCTTGTTATAATGACTATTGTCTGTCTGATAGACAAGCAACAATTTGTTTAAAATCCCTTCTCTCCTTCCTCTTTCTCTTCGATCCTTCTTCTTTCCTCTCTGTAGTAAACGAAACGGTCCTCAATGGAACGAATTTAGGTGTGATGTTAGTTTACTGTGCTTAGATTTCAAGATAAACCTTTTTCTTGTAGTTTTGTTAAACTGTCTAAAGTAAAATGTACCGCATTGTGAATCGTTGTCCTTTAGATATCTTTTATACAGTCAAAATTGCAGAATGGATTTAGATACGATATTAGTTTTTGTGCTTAGCTTGTTTCGAGATAAAAAAATATTCTTGTAATGTTTTGTTAAACTGTTATTGTATGAAATATCAAAGAAATAACACATTTGAAATGGTTGTTCTTATTTATATCTTGTATATGTTAAGTCAGATCTTAGCAGCTAGCAGCTTATATAGTTTTCACCCTTTCTCTTTCTGTGGTATAAGGTTATGTTGGTCTTGGTTGCGTCCCCATATAGCTCTCACCGTGGGCATCATCCTGTAGGTTAATGAGACATTCAGTGTCATATAAACAACAAACTTGGGCATGAGAATCCTGAAGCAAAGGCGAAGTTATATGAGCATATGCTACTATAGCTCTCGGCTATTACTAGCTATTCTTTAAATCCAATCACACATTATACTTGATAAAGTTCTACACTGTACGTAATTTGGACTAAGCCAGTAAGTTGCTTATCGTTAAGTTATTCGACGGTAGATCAGTAGGTGAATGATGGAAATTCTGAGCTATCGGTCCCGTAACTGATCGACATAGGCATACCATCTAGATAGGAAACCGACGTTTAACTTGAATAAGCCTTTTATTCTAATTCCTTAATGCATAATACCAGGTGGGGATCTAGGAATTTTTTAAGGGGGGCCCGAAATATTTTTGCTTTCTTCGAGACCTGTGACGCAACCAGACAAATTTCTGTGGGGGAAGCTCAAAATTTGTTCACTACTGCGTTCGGCTCATAGAGTTAGTGTATTCCAATAGCTTACCCCCCCCCCCCTCCCCCGCTCATACCCGTCAGGGGAAAACCTGAAATCCTACATTTGTTTGGAAAAGTAGGTTAATTTTTCACCTCTGAAGAAACTCTGCGGATCTCGACGAATTTCAAAAGTGACCTAATTTTGGCGGTGGGGGGGGGGGGGCTTAAGCCCCTTCCAGCCAAGGCTGTTTGCACCACTGCTACCGGACAGAGTTCATATTTTTTACTTGCACCCTGTTTTTCTCTAATGCAGTGGTTATGCATTGGTTCAAGTGAAAATTGAGAGCTAGTGAAACGGTTAACATTGTTTTGAACCCCCTTCCATTATACAGTGCTCTTAGTATATCCTAGAAAAAAAATAGAGCTATTGGAACTGAGTTCCCTGTCGTACCCCACCCCCACCCGCCCCCCCCCCACCTTGCCACTGCCATTACTAACATGTTTACACATCGAAATTTCCATAGAAATAATGAAAATATACCCTGTCTTACCCTTCCCCGGCCCCCACCTAACGACCTCCATTACTAACATATTTTCACATCGAAATTTCCATAGAAACAATGAAAATATACCCTGTCTTACCCCCCACCCTATAATCATCTTCATTACTTACATAGGGTCTATTTTCACATTGAAATTGCCATAGAAACAATGAAAATATAGCTTAAAATTTTTATCGGCGGACCTAGGGGGGGGGGCGAGCCCCTGGCCCCCTGGATCCGCCACTGCCATTTGTTATCTTCTAATAAGAAACACTTTGAAACGATTATTTTGTACTTTTCAGATCAAACTGCTAGAATCGACAATACAAAACATCATTTGTGTGTCAACAAACTGCATCTGGCCTTCACCCTCTAGTGTCTGTTTACTTATTTCCTATTGGCTATATCGTTCAACCTTGACAATGAATCGTCACTTTTACGAGTAATAGAACTAAGTTTTGTAAATGAAAAGTGCGAAGAATTTTGTGTTCTTTGTTCTGGTTCTCCGAGGATGTTGCTTGTTTGTTTTTTTTCATTATTTATATCTCTCAATTATTTAAAAGATTCTCTAAATTCAGATTATTAGCGATCTCGGGCTAATCAGTATATATGTTCACTCTATCTTCTCCTCATTAGAGTCGTTGACGAATACTGAAAATCTACTGGTATGATTAAGGCATGTTTTTTCGAAATGCTTCGTTGATATGCAAAAGAATTCAATTTTTATCGGTTTTTAAAATATAAGGTTACAATTATGCCAAGAAGATTTCCTAATCAAACTTTTGACCGATTATGAATGTATGAACTATTTACATAAATTATAAATTACGTTTATATTAAAGAAGCGAACATCTCTTTCCAAATTTTTTTATAGCTAATTTGTGGTATTTTGATCAAATATTTGTTTTTGGCCATAACAAGTGGTGTAGTTCATGAAAACAGCAAACACTCGGAATATTTTATATTATTTATTTATTTTCAAAAATATTTGTTATATACTTTTTCTATTCTAAAAACTAAATATAATAGTATGCAGCTGTAATTCTAATTAAATTCCCGTATTAAAATGCCATAATTACTTGGCCTTTTGTAGATCCTCTAAAATTGATTGCAGTAATTACAAAATGTAATTCTCTTCATATAGAAATCATTTTGGTCATGTTTAAATCTCTACAAGTGTGCTACTTGCAGATATACAACAGGCTTTTTTCCTTTTCCCATTGAATCACATTTTATTTAGTTATTGTAATATTTTAACTTTATTATTTACAATTTTATACATCAGGTTTAAAAAAGCTCAGGTATTATAAAAATGGATTGAGCAATGAATTTACTGAATTGCTGCCTGCTTGCTCGAGGTGTTCCAGTTTAAGAGAACTGCTACAGCGTAGAGAGTTTAATGTTTTGCGGGGTATTTGATAGCATCTAGTAAAGGAATATAAATATTTTGTCCATGCCGAGTGAATGTACTGCATCAGTTGCTTGAAAACTATTTACTTACAACCGGTTTGCCGTAAGTCTCTACATCAAAAGGCAATATAAGAATTAGAGACCGACCATAATTCGGTTTCGGTGGCGAAAACAGCCATTTTAAACTTTCGGTTTCGGGCGAAAGGAAAAATTGCTCTTTCAGTTTTGGCAGAGAGTGATAATGGCTTCGGTTAAAAACCGAACTTTTTATTATATTTGCCAGTCATATTTAATTTATTCAATTCCAGCTTAACATTTGTATATTTGAAAATATTTAACTTTCATTTCATTTTGAATATTTGCAGGAAGTCTCCTGAACTGATCAATCTACTCAGCTGTTTGCGATAATGTCTGGCACTTGGTCGACTAAGACATTTCGACTGATGGACGAGTCAAGATCTTCAAGATCTTCGGCGGCGGTGATGAATTTTGAGACTCTGAATGAAATTTCTAATGATCAGGAAAATTCAGATGCAGCTGATACTGTTTTCAAAGCTTTCGATAACGCTAGTTCAGCCCAAGCAAATTCATTAGAGAGGCCATTATTCCCTCCATTGAATGACGAGTTTACTAGCGGAAAGCGTTCAATAGCTGATGATAATAATTGTGACCTACCTAATAAAAGAATGCGCACTACTATGAGCTCTAACATATCGGTAGAGTCAGATAATTTAATCTCAGCAGGTATGGATTTAAATCTAGATATCAACACCACTAGTGTAACAGACATCATACCCGAGCATGAAGGCAATGGAAAAACTCTGTTTGATGAAATTGATGCTTTTGATAATGATCGTGTTAACCAAAGTCAACCAGCATCATCTCTTGGTGTGGCATACGATGCAGATGTTCTAGCTGATGGACTTGGCGAACGACCACAACCAGAAACTTTGCTTCCGGTTAATTTGCTTTCATATTTTACCGATGATGTAAGTCAGGCTATCAATGAAGATTCCGATAATTCGTTTGCAGATCTACTTTCTTTCGGAGATACTAAACGTAATGTCGAACCTGAGAATTCTGATGTAAATTTGGATGGAGTGTCATCTAGTGTTTCCAATTCTGAATTACGGAACAGTGATGCCTTTGATATCGAGTCAGTGATGTCAGAAATACGTGATTTGAACAGATGTGATGAAGGTGAGAGACATAGTAAATTAAAGTCACCATTTGACAACAGAAATCAAGGAATTGAAGTTAATTCTACAAATGTTAATGCTTCTTTATGCGGTGGTGAGGTGTCAACTGATTTTACTTCAAACACAGAAATCATGGACAATTCCTCTAAGTGCAATGTTGTCTCAGAAGGTGAAGATTTGCCAATTGATGATTTGATTTCTCAGTGGTCGCAGTTTATTAATGCGACAAATGACTCGGATGTTACCGAACCCATCTCTGTCTCTGCTGATTCAAGAAGTGGAAATCTGAGTGGAGATCAATCAGCGATTGATGAGATGGCCACGCTTATGAGTCAGAATGAATCAGAATTAACCTACAAGAGCCGTAATAGAGACTCTTGTCAACCTAGCTTGCATGGAGTATCTGAGAAATATACTAGTTCCACAGTTGTTATGGAGGAACAACAGAATTATAAACAGCCGTCTAACTCTTGTCTTGATAAAGTGGATCAAGAGTTCAACTCAATGGCTGAATTTCTTAGCCATACCGGCAATAACGAAACTGCATTAGATGACGAAGATGATGAGACTTGTGAAATGCCTGTGAAGGATATCGAAGATAATGCTGATATGATGGCACCTATTGTAGCAAATAATAATATCAATGAGGTTGGTGTAAGTTCCAGTGACGGGTTAGACTGTCGAAAATGTCCCGACTGGTCTCACTGCACGGATGACTCAAACTCTGCTCAGCATGCAGTCAAATCAGTAACAGATTCACATCTTCCGCCCTCTGGTACTAATGTCATTCCTCAAGCAGGACCAATTAACGATAGTCTGACTTTTGCTGTCGATGAGACTGATGTCACAATTCAGAATATTTTGTCTAGTCAGGATTCTTCAGCTGAATTGAATATTGAAAGTTTCGTAAAAGTAGGCCCCAGGAAAGATAAATCTGTGACAGTCAGTGGTAAAGAGCATGTAGGTTTGTTGTCTTCGTCTGCATCTTCTGATATTTTTTCTTCAACCACAGTAGCAACGAGTATTGGGCCAAGCAGCCTTGCTAATGCTCAGTTTAAGTCTAGTCTTGGGAGCAGCAATGTAGGGAGTATGGGTGCTCTTGAGCATGCTGCCTTCTCAAACATTGATGTCATGGAGCATGCTGCCTTCTCAAACACTGATGTCATGGAGCATGCTGCCTTCTCAAACACTGATGTCATGGAGCCTGCTGCCTCAAACACTGATGTCATGGAGCCTGCTGCCTTCACAAACTCTGATGTCATGGAGCCTGCTGCCTCAAACACTGATGTCATGGAGCCTGTTGCCTTCTTAAACATTGATGTCATGGAGCCTGCTGCCTTCACAAACTCTGATGTCATGGAGCATGCTGCCCTATCAAACACTGTCAGCAGCACCATGGATCAACGTGTGATAAGTGACTCAAAAAGAGATTTAGTTAATTGTGAAGCTTCCAATCACACTTCAGTAGATTTTAATGGGCCGGATAAAAAGATTGAAAATCATAGGGCAGAAGACGCAACTCCAGGTAACAGAGAAAATTGTACAGATAGTTACATTTCAGGTGACAAAGAAAATGAAGTCAATGCCACTACTGTAAGAAACAAAAGTAGTGAAAAGACTGAGGAAAATGAAGGTTGTAGTGGTGGAGCTGTCATTCTCTGTGATAAAGAAGAATCTCTTGATTCTGCTCTCGAGTATGATACTGAATCAGTTGACGAATTTGAAACAAAATCTCTGTCGCCAAAACCAATGAATAATGATTTGTTGAAGGGAAGTTTTGAAAATTTGAGCCCTTCAAAGAGCATCATTATTGCAATCAGGTCTGATGCTTCTGATGATAACACAATTCCTGCTTCAAAAGACGTCTTAGCATCTCAAGATATCCCATCCGTTGCAATTTCGATGAAAAGTTCTGCTGTAGATGTAGATGGCACCAGAAACAAACTTCAATCTATTGCAGCTGACACTCTAGACCCATCAGGTGCCTCTTCCTCTATCAATGTTCCAGGGCGGGCTTATGCTTTAGTGCCATCAACGCGCACTGTCACTCTTAAGCAGATAAATCTATCTAATATCGGTATGAATTTGTCGGCTGTTGGGATAGCATCTCTTGCGACGAGTAGTGTAAAAATTCAAGGGACTGAATCAACATCTCAGCTAGTCCGACCAGTTGGGCTTGTTGAAAACTTCAATAAGGTCCCTGAGGAGAGAGCCATTGTGAAGCTTCTCAGTGATATCGGCAGTATATTAGCCACGTACTGCTATGTAGTAGGAAATGCAAGAAATACGCTTGAAGTATTGGATGGAGAGCCAAGAGAAGCAGCCATAAAGAAGCTTAGTTTGATTAAGTCAGCCGCTAAGCCGTATATCTGCAAGCCATCGAAGAAATGTGGATGCGGCTTCCGTGATTGTTTGCAGAATGTGATAGAATGGCATCGGGGACATGTATTTTTAAATGGGCAGTTATACTATCAGTGTTGTGTGTGTAAATCTGATAGGAATCTGGTTGTACAGTTTCGTAGTCCCGCATTCCTCAAGTTTCATATGTATGACAGACATAACAGGGTCCTGCTTCTCACCCCTCCCCAGCCTGGTTTGTTTTGCCCATTTTGCTCTTTTAGTGAAAGAAACTTCAAATTATTTAGCATGCATGTTTCTTACTGTCGAAAGAATTTTGTTCCGAATAGAAATCTTGAGCCGAGAGCATCAATTTGGGACTTTAAGGTTATAGTAGTTGACAACAAGATTGCTCCGACGAATAAATTGCTAATGCCACGATTACCATCGGCTATTCCAGGAAAGGTACTACTAAGACCAGAAACCTCAGTAAGTACGTGTGGTATTGCAACCAGTGCTGTCATCACAAATCCTTTGCGTGTTCACCGACCAATTCTTCTAAGTGCAGCTTTACCGATTGCAAACAGTCAAGCTTTTCCGCTATATCGTCCGGTTACATTTGTTACCTCTCCGATTATTGGTTCATCTGCTCAGAACCTAGGAAACACACCTCAGCAGCCATACCGTTTACGTCCCTACTGTTCCATAGCTCCGAGCGTGCCTGTTCAGCCGCGACCCACGACAGGTGTCCCACGGCAGGTCTATAGAGTCTCTCCTGCCGTGACGAGCACATTCCAGTCGACTCTGTCCGCGCCTAGCGGTGCAGCTGTGGCACGAGCATCTCTCATGAGCTGTCCGCTGTGCAGGATTAGCTTCAGTAACGTGCAGCAGCTGATGAAACACTCTGAAACTATGCACAGTCAAATCTGGGCAGCTGCGCAGAACATTCTGCTTCAACAAGGAAACCCCCAGATCAGTCAGGTACAGAATATTGCCGGTGCTATGGTTCGTCCAATCATCATTCAGCCAATACCAGAGCCTTCAGGCAGCGGCTTACAGATTCTGAATGGAAATGTATCTTCATCACTTGTCAGCAAAATACCAGCTTCAGTTAATGAGTTTAATAAATCACCTCCCAAGAACACGAAGAAACCATTAGATAGTTTCTTATGTTGGGTGTGTAAGAGGAAATGCAGTGGCGACCAATTGCAGCACATGTTGGCGCACGGTTTTACTCTCTGGCATATGCTGGTGGGTTTTAGATGCTACATGTGTCTGAAGATGTGCTGCAATTCTTCCGACCTTGAGACTCACGTGCTCGCTTGTCACCAGAAAATCATTAGGAACGCTGATGAAATGTGGAGGCTGATCTACAAGCATGTTCCGCTGCAGTGTCTTGTGACTATGGGGCTGCCAGAGTATTCCAAGCACAATAATGTGCAGAAGTGCGCAACCTGCAAATTGACCTTTACGGCGTTACAATTGCTGCGCCACGGCTGCATCGCTCATGACTGGGTGCCTAAGATGGCTAAGCTTGATAAAAGAATCGCTCCGCGGGGGCCTACTTGGCCTCCGTTTCTTTCGTCAGTTTCTTTTAAATGCTGTCTGTGTGCCAAGACCTTTCCTTTAAATGCTGATTATGTCAGGCACGTGAGATCGACGCACTTACGACCATGTAAAGTTACCGTTAATAGACTGGACAAGTTCACGTATGCAAAGTACATTTTGAAGTACGCAGGTCTTCAGGTAAATGACAGTGATTTACTTAGATTATCAATCCAGTCGTCTGATAAGTCTGATTTAATTAACGGGAAGAGCAAAGAGAGAAGCTCGGCTGTTCAACCATCTACGTCTAGAAGGAGCTCCAATATATCATCGTGTGGATCTAATTCTAATGATGTCCGTCCTACAGGATTAGTTAAGTCATCAGAATTCAGAAAATTTGTGAGTAACAGAACTGCTAAGATCGTTGGATCTGTTTCAGTTCCTTCGTCCGGTGTCAAATCGGCTTCAGTGATGAGTGCTAATGCAAGCCGTGGCGCTAGAAAGATAATAGCATCGGAAAAAGCTGTCTCGACATGCGCCGTTATGGTGATTGACGATGACACAGATGAAGATGATTGTGTGATAGTTGACAGTCGTCCTGGAAAAGTAGCAGTAAAGGTGTCTACTTCACAGTGTAACATTTCACTGCCTGATAGAGAAACATCACAGACCCCTAACAAAACTCGCGTCAATGTGAGTTCACAGGTGCCACACTCTAATCTGGCAGCTCAAGACAAATTCACGCCACAAGTTAGTTCAAGTCGATCAGTATCTCAGGTTTCTCCTGAACCTGATGCAAGGCCTGAGCGGGAGAGGGCAGCTGAGACGAGTGAGGCACAACAAGTGAATAAAACATCAAAGGCTGCTAAGATGTCGGATGAAGTTCTGAAGTCTCAAGAGACAAACGCACTATCCAATAAGGAAATGCGGGAATTGACACCGCTTCAGAAATCAGCAGATGGCATTGCAGTTAAGAAAAGGAAGAGGCCTGGTCCACGCTGCAGGACTAGACGACTTTCTGAAGAGTCTGATGCTAGCGTTCTGGAAATACTGGCAACTTCTGAAGCTCTGTGCGAGAAAACTCAGCGTAGTGGTAATCACGTTGTAGAGCATGCACGTACTAGCTCTCTTGCGGTTGTCAGGGAAGTTGCGAAAGATTTACCTGAATCTTCTGTAAGGAAACGTAAAAATTCTCTTGCTGGTTCCATTATTGACGATATGCTTGAAAAATCGCCAATACTTGGCCTGCTAGCGTCGTGTTTTGTAGATTTGGGCGATAAGGTGAATGAGCAAACGATGAAGAGACGATGTAGTGCTAGGATGAGAAGTAGTGATATCGATAAAAGTGATTCGGGAAGTGATTTGAGCAGAGGTGACGCTGAAGCCTGTTCTCTTAGACGTAGACTTAGGCGGAAGAAATCTCCATTAGTCGAAACTCCATCAACTGACGTAAGAAGTAGGGAGAGCAGAAAACGTAAAGTTAGTCCAGAACCTGAGCAAGTGCTGGATAACGCTGCATTTGATGATGATGATGTCATTGTAATCAAGCCTTCTTGCAGTGGCGATCATGTGTCTAGTTGACTTGGTCTCAACTATCGTATCTGTAACTTTTTCGACTCGAACATGTAGATTTTAGCGTTCAAGTAAAGTACTTGCCTCTGTCACTGACACATTTGCGTCATAGGGAACTGATGTTAAGCATATTCATTCTTAACTATTTTTTCCAATTCCTGGAAATGAAGACAGTTGAAAAGGCATAATGTAACAAGAAATGAATTACTGTCCATAATAGCCTATATAGAAATGTTCTGATTTTCTCTAGAAAAAAAGAGTCATTTTATTTCTGATATCAGACTTGATTTTTGTAAAAAAAAATTTTTCGTTGTCTAAATAGGTGATGAACTGAAATAGAGAACTGATATTTCTAGCTGAATATGATTTAAAGTTCTAAATAAATAAAAGTATTTAGATTATGCATACTTAATAAATAATTAGTATAAAATTCTTGATATGAAGCACCGCTCTTTTCTTTTATTCTATATTAATGGTTAAAAACTGTCATAATTTTCTATATTTGCTCACATACATTAATGTTTTATATTTTTGCTATAGTAATTGAACTAGTAGCTGTTCTTCATCATGTTCATTATGGATTGGTTTTGAACAAAAGATATTATGCCATTGATGTGAATATCACACAAAATAGTTTGGCCTAAGTTACTTGTTTTTTTCTGTTGAGCATTTTTGTGAAAGAATTGCTATATATTCTCTTAAATACTTTAAATACTTTTTTCTTAAAGTATTCTCTTGAATACTTTATTACTTTGACTAACTCCTCTGAAGTGAAAACTTTGTTGTAGAATTGTCTTGTGATTTCTATCTTCACTGAACAATGTTGTATATAAATACAGTATTCATAAAATAACAGATATATATATATACATGTGTATATAATACTGGTTTTATACTATAGATAGGTAAGTGTGTAGAAATGAAAAAGATTGTGTATAGTCAATGTTTAAAAAATAATGAAATGACACTTTTAATTTGCTAGCCAGTGAGCCAGTTATGAAGTAATTGAGGCTCTACGCTTATTCTGGTATATAGGCTCGCCTTAAACTGCTGATCACTTACGCCTCTGATGAGAGTTAAATCACGAATCAGAAATTTCGGTATTCACTAGAAAATGTTACGTGGTTGGTAACTACAAGGTCACCCATCAAAATTATTGCGCTCAGCCAATGAGAGCGCTGTTCTTCTGACTGTTCAACCAATCAGTTTCCTTCTAAATAAAACTAGAGTATTACTTCTTAATCGGTGGACTAACTAAACAGCGGCACAAACCTCCGAAAAGAGAGGTGCAGCTAGGTCTTACTTTAAACCACGATTCAAGCTTACCATATACCAAATTATGACTAATCCCTAGTTTACCTCACTATGGAGGTTTAAGCTTTGGTTTATCTCTCTAGTGAATACGACCATTAGTTTTGCGTTCTGCTTAGTTGTACTGTACTTTTCTTACAGTTATACTTTATGCATGTTTGTATCTAATGCTGATTAAGTATTGGACTTCAAAATGTGACATTCAGGATTAGCTTATTGATTGAAATATGTTTAGATTTTGCACTGCAGTGGACGTGTAGTGTTTATTTAGGTTTAGCTTTTCTATCATCTGTCATTCTATAGTTTTATTCAAGTCCACAGGTCTTAGATTTCCTAAATTTGCTCTTCTGCTAGGCGTATGTGTTCAGAAATTCATCAAATAGAATTTACTATATGAAAAATCTTTCTCTTTGTTTTAAGTCGTCCATCAGTTAATAATATATATTTAAATTGGCAATCTAAAATGATGCAATGCGGAACACTGCTTGTATTTGTTGATGAATATGCTACACTGATGGTAAGAATGTGCAAGAGATATTAACAAAATTGTAGATTGAAACAAATTGTATTTTGTGATTAAGTTTACACAGCCAAATTTTATCTTTGAAACTTTTCAGTTAATTTTTAGTGCTTATGGAACATAGCTATATCATTTACTGCAATTTTTAAATTGGTTAGATATTACTCTTCAAAGGCTAATTATCAAATTAGTAACATGCGTTGCTTGGTAGTAATTCCATCCTGCTCATTTTCTGACAAGATCCCTAATGGTGTGGAGACTGATGTTAAACTTTATTTTAGTTCTATTATCAGACCTGGAGAATTGTGTCATTAGCTTATCATTATTTAATTGCCTGTTATAAAGTAGTCTGCAGTTAATGCAAGGATAGTAGCCGTGAAACTGTTGTATAATTCACTTACATTCATATGCCGAGCTTAAAACTTTTGAGTGTATTTATCTAAAATAAGCATCTCAATGTAAACATGAAATTGAGATTGTATTTATTTAAGATATTGTAGAAATCAGCTATTTCAATCCTAGGTTGTCGTGACTTGTGCTGCGGTGTTGCACATGTTATCTATTCAGCAATGATTCTCTTAATGTAATTCCGTCTTCTTGTAGCAACTGTAATTATTGATCAGTTTTAAAGCCTCCACTTCTCAGTTACTACACTGTTATTTGTGTAGCTAAAATTAATGGCTTGTGAATAATATTTAAAACATAACTTGAATGTAATATATTTGTTGAGATGGGATTTTTGCAGTAGTTTGTGAAGGCTATATCTTGTGATGTCATCTTGACTACCCAAGGCTCTAGCAGTGACGGTCTGGCTTGAAATTTGAAAAAATCGTTATTTGAAGAGTCTATAGTTAAAATGCTAGTGCATCCTGATCCTCGATAAGGTATTGCATTTGCGAGAACACTTTTTTGACGCAAGCCCGTGATTGTTTTTAATATGGTTGTTTGTAATAACTTGTGTGTAAAGTCTGAATAGTGAATTGACAGATGGATGATCTGATGTGGGACAGAGAGGATTTGAGACAGCCTATTCGTATCCCGACCCTAATTAAACTGGGATTCAATGATGATGATGATGATGATGGTTGTGTGTTACTTGCAGAGTAGTTAAACCAGTTATGTAGTTTATATTTATAAACGACAAAGTGTACTTGTCAGGTGTCTGTTACAGGTTTGCAAGTGTGTGTAAATATTGTAGGCTGATCGTTCTATTGCGAGATTTATACAGTAAAGTTAGCTACCAAGTAATGTATTTAGTTAAGCTTATTTTATTTCAATAATAATTACATTCTTGTACTGATATTAAACTAGTTTTATTCACTAGTTTGGAGCCGTGATAAATCGTGAGGTTAGAGCTGAGTAGATAAATCTATCCTCGATCCTTAATGTGTTTTCTTTCTATATAGAAGTCAGATGATGTTACAATCACACTCAGAATATTGCATGCTGAGTCGAACGACTCGGTTGTATTACGTAAACTTACTTCAGACGAAAGTTCTTTTCAGTATTCATATATTTAGAATTCTGCGATACAAAATTGAGCCTAGAGCCAATGTGCACTATTGGTTGGAGCTAGCGGGGATGTCGGTAAGATACTCGATCGCGGATCAGTCTGTGCGGGGTTCAAATCCTGGGCTCGCCCGTCACTGATATCGCTTTTGAGTGAGGAAACTGACGTTAACATTTGCTTTTTTTAATTACTAAGTAATGCCCTTGAATTTAGAGCTAACTTTTACTCGCCACTCACTATCCCCTATCTCTCCTCGATATGAAGTCTCCCACCTGAGCTTGCCTCACGTCTTATCGTCCACGGTCCTATGTGAAGTGTACCGTGTTGTTTTGTAAAGTGAAATATTGAAAGCGTCGTTAACACGAGCATTGTTGTATTACGTTAAGTCAAGTGTAACTAAAAGCAGTCTGATATATGGCTGAATGTTGTTGAACTCCATAGCATTGTGTGGATTGAAAAGTCTAATGTTTAACTTTGCGTAGAATTTTGTAAGAAATTCTCTGTAAATTGACTGGTGTGTTGGGTGTTGTTGATCCTGTCTTATTTACTGCTGAATTTGATTGTACATATAGTCAAGTTGGTAGCTCGTTTACTCTTGATAGAAATTCAGAATAGGAAATAGCCATTTATGATACAGAAACAAAAATGATTCAGCTAGACAATTACTTTTCTATAACGTAGCGTAAAATATTAGCTGACGTTTAGATTATGTCATTCAAAGTCAACATGCACGCAATTGAACAGGGCGGTTTATACCTTTTTGTGCGGTTAGATGGCCTAGTGGATAGCACGCCTATCTGATAAGCAGGGGCCATCAGTTCCAATCCCATTCAGAGCGCCTCTGACTGCTAGTGTCTCTTGTGATACTCTGCGGACGTTAAACTTGGCTCTATAAGCTTTCTATACCCCTCCTGAAGCTCGCGTTTTTATCTCGACATGATATTTTACTTTTACAATTACGTTGGTGGCTTTAAGGTGATTTTTCGTGGTTTTAACAAATATTTATGAGAAACTCTTGCAGTGTGTAATTAATTCTGTTCTCAATTACCGACTTCTCCAGCCAGTGGCGAAGTCGGTAAGACACTCGACCGCGGATCAGTATGTGCGGGGTTCAAATTCTGGGCTCTCCCGTCACTGACATCGCTTTCGAGTGAGGAAACTGAAGTTAACCTTAGCTTAACCAGCTTAATCAACCTTCAGAGTGCAGTGCTTTACCAACAGCACCATCTGCAGCAGCCGTGTAAAACAGAATACTAGCATTTGTTTTCTATAATTTTAGCAAAGAAACGGACTAAGAGTCGGTTAAAAACAAATTCACTTTAATAGGCGTACATGTCAAATGCAAACACAAAAACATTCATTGTAATGAGTATTATATAGTCAAATGCAAAACATAGGTAAATTAATTGTGATGTGTAATGCAAGGTCAAATGCAAAACACAGATAAATTCATTGTCATAAGTAAAAATCTATGCTAGTGTTGTCTTAAATGCAAGATTCGTCTTAATTATTATCATTGTAGCGATTCGACTCTATAGAACACCGAAACTAAAGTAGGTTAATTAAAACTAACAGTCAGTATAGGCCAAACTTTTGTAGGCCCATATAGGCAATTAAGGTTTTATTACTAAGAGCAACACACTGCCTAAGACTATTACTAAGAAATGACTTTTAGAAATAAAACGTGGAAGATAATCATTTGCAGATTGTATTACAAAATGTTTACTCATAGTTAGGAAACATCTGCTTGTCAAAGAATATAAGCTAGCCATGTCCAAGATTGCAACTGTTATCATCGCGCGATATAAAGACACCAGAATTATAAGCATAATACAAAATTAAACTATAAGACGCCTTAACGCGATGTTTAACGTGAATGATAACCCTGCACTGATTTAACGGATTCTAAATCTTTCCATCTATCAGGGAACTATCAGGTAACAGTCAACCAATTTGTTATTAAAAGAAACAACGCTGTACAGAGTTCATTGAAACATTTTAAACTTATATACAAACTACATAGACATTTCAACTTATTACATATATTTACTGTATATATATATATATATATATATATATATATATATATATATATTATATATATATATATATATATATATATATTATATACACACGTATATTTATATAATTTTATATTTAATGTATATATATAAATATATATATATATATATATATATATATATATATATATATATATATATTTGTTATATATCTATATTGATGCGTATGTGTGCGTGTGTGAATGTGTGTGTTTAGAGTAAGTTGCTTCAACACGTCTTTCACAGGCATCATCTGCTTGGGTTCGAATATTTACACCGAAGCTATTCGAAACCCAGACATCACAATTTATCAAAAATTTTAATTATGGGCCATGCTAACGATTAAACATGCAATGAGCTGCTGACGCTTTAATAAATTAGGGAAATATACACAGTGGAGATTTGGCAATAAAAGTTAATTACTACAGTATAGAAGGTTATGATTCATTTATCGAAAATAAATCTCAGAGAAACATTCAAATGAATGTTCTTAAATTAGCAATCCCTAATGACAAAGACAACGCTAAATGGGATACGTAATAGTCCGTATCGCACCCATATGCCCAATGCATACAAATCAGGTAGGCTAGTTCTAAATGTTTAAAATCACAACGTAATCTGAACGTCAAAGAAAATTCATCTCGAAATTCATTAACGAAATATAAAGAAAACTAACAAATTAAAAATACTTATTTAGCGGAGACCCTTTGCGAATAAGCCCGTAAATACAATTTAGAAAAGATGAATTAGAAACTTGCGCATGAGCTCAACTGCGAGTTGTACGTTTCACGTCACTGTCATTTCAAGTAACGAAACTCACAATTAATAAAGCACAAGACACTCCGGGATTAAAGAGTCGGAAATCTCTGACTGAAGCAGTTTTGCCAAGCAATATCTTGCGCGGAAGGCTTCAGCAAGTTTTGGACAGGAAAATAGGCTAGAGTCGAGCTGGAAAGCTGATGTGGTGTCCCAACAGTAGCCGCAAGCAGAGATCCACCCGCTGTTTCAAGTCCGGAGTGAGGATTTATAGGGATTACGGGATTTGCGCCGGAAAGCAGCGATCCGTTCAAAGTACCACATCGGGTTTCCAGCCCACTTCCTTGCGGAAATGCTTGTGGCACTAATTCAACACGAGGAATGAAAGACAGAAAGGGTGGGAATACATTGGATGGAAGCTGAGGAATGATATTCACTGAGCCAATGATTGGTTGACACGAAGTGGGCGGCGGGCGAATGAACTGCCACGATGGAGAGATCTGAAGATTTCCAGCAATGTAAGATCCTTGCGGCAGAATGGTGGGATTAGGTAGAACTGATGGAGGCTGTAGTAGAGGGTTTGGCCCTAAAGTCATCGCGCATGGAGCCAGTCTTGTTTGCAGTCCAGCTGTAGATGATGAAATGACACCATTACCGTTTCCGGTTGTCATGAATCCCGTGTGCTGGTAGACGGAAACATGGGCGACCGACGTGGCACCAATATCATTTGACGGATTGAGGCCCGTTATATTCTTGCAGTGAATATATGGCTGATTATAGGCGCAACTGTTTGATGAATTTCTACCCGGCCACTGGTTTAGTTGATTGGACTTATTACGGTTACCTAACGAAGTGCCAACAGAGTTACCATCCTGTGAGAAACTACGCGCAGACATTTGATAGGAAGTGATACTACTGCCAGGACTTGATAGCTGCTGCCTATCCTGAGTCATGGACCTCATAGGGTATACGGTTGTTGACGATCCTGGACTTGTAAAATTCCTCGAAGAGATGTTGGCGCTTAATTTTGCAGAGGACGTCATGGAAACCGTTGCAAATTGAGAAATCCCATTTTCTAGCTGAACGTATGAAACAAAGGAAGAAGGCACTACAGATTGTGCAGACTGGTGATTTGCATTTGAATCAGCACTTTGAGGTTCAGTGAAACCTTTTTTGTCTGCAAGAGAAACTGAGCTAATGCGATTTCTAGCAGACTGTCTACTACTACTTGCAGAATATTCGTAACCCGAATCTACCACCTTGCAGATATCTTTCATATCCGAAAGCGATGACGCATATAATGAATTTCTTGCATTAACCGACTTATTTTTGTCTCCGTAAATTAATATTTCGTTGTTAGCACCAGAACTATTTGCGTTTTGATATATAGCCTGTCGGCTGCTCCGGTGAATATATTTATGATCCTCAGGTTTACTGGAGAAACAATTGCCGTCGTATTTCGCCTGAGTGCATTCAGATTTCTCGAGACGACTGAACGCAGAGGAGTCAAGGTTAGCATCATACGAGTGAAACCTGGAATATTCCATTGAATCGACGTAAGCAGCTGCTGAAGTGGAATTTTCTTCATCCGAAACTCGGGCCGGTAAATTAGATTTGGACTGTTGGCTCGGTGAGAGGTTCTGCCAGGGTACGTCGGTGGGATTATGACGACGAAGTTCAAGGAGGTGGTCAGAGGAATTGTTCGATGTGCCGATGATTTCAGTGACCGATGAAGAGCTATCCTGAGCTGGACTCACTCCATCAGATACTAGGTTAGCCTGACTTCTGCAGTCAAGGTCAGAGTCCTGTAACAGAAAGTGAAAAAGTTTTAAAGTTTACTGATTGAGATGAATCAACCATTTAAAAAGTACGCTACAACGAAATCCTCTTAAATTATGTGCCTCTCGTTAGAATCTGGAAAAACTGGAAAAAAACTTGACGGAGAAATTGTTAAATGAGTGTAAAATCTAAACTTAACCAAATGGAGAATTTCCATGAGCGTGCTACCTGACCTTCCTGACTTCAAAGATGATGAGAAAGTTATTTTAGATATGTCCTAAATTAATGAAGAAGTTAACGAAATGATGAAAAGTAGCATGCTATCTTAAATAATTGCCTATACATGTAGAAAAATAATTTCAGACTGCATTTCTTAAAAAAGTATCTTAAAGATAAGTTGATATGCATAGTGTTACAAGTAATATTCATAGTTAATATTCATAAGCAAAGTTAAATTGTCATGGTCCTTTTAATTAATTCCTCTATTAATTAAGCTGAAATGGATTGAGATTAAAATTATTATAGTTAAATAATTATAAAATTTCATTCTGTATAATTAAATGCTTCCTATGTAGTAGGCGGCAGGCCTACTTTGCCCAAACTGAGAGGAGAAACTTTCCATATAAATTGATTGATGGCTAGATTGATTAATGAAGTTGAACTGATGGTCTACTTGATTAATCTATTTCTACATTCGTGGACTACAAAATTGATTAAAATTGATTGATTGACTGAGTCCAGTGTAGATAATTACCTCCGGTTTTTCGGATCCATTTTGCTGAACGATGTTCTTCAACCACGAAATGGACGGCGAAGCTGCAACAGTTGTCCAGGTTGCACTCGTAGTTGTGGCAACTGTTGTAGCAACGGTTGTATTGCTGCCGACATTTGAAGTCATTGTTATTTTTAATCCCATATTCATATCCGCTATTCTGGCGGCAGACGTTCTGCTATATAACTCCGGAGCACGATTATTATCTAATCCGGACATGGAAGTTGAATCAGACCCTGATGAACTGCGCTCAGTTTTCTCATAAATCCTCGCAAGCATTGCCGAATCCATAATGCAGTCGTGGTACGGCGTAACGCTGCACTGGTTTGAAGCTACTGAGGATGTCAGAGACAGCTTGTCTTGCTGACAACAGTTAGATTCCATCACGCAGCTCGACTGTAGGTTAAATACTAAACCCAAGTTGTTTCTCTGATCTTGACAGGCAATGCTATTCCATAGACCGTTACCAATTGGAGAGTGTTCAGAAGTCAAACTCGGCGACATACTGATACTAAAGTGGTCTGAAGCAGCGGGCAACCACGGTAGAGCTTGACTTGCGGCAGAAGTTGATTGATATATGTCAGAGGCAGGCTGAAGAGGAAGGCAACTCTTCCACAACTCCAGGTACGTGGTCTGCTGGGTGTTGGGAAACCACTGACAACACGGATCACCTGTTAGTGTAGTGGCATAGGAGGCGGGCCCGCTGCTGCACAAATAGAAGAGAGGCTGATTTATTTAGTCTTACGTACTACTTACTGTGAAAAATAATATTAGTTATATTGGTAATATAAAATAATAACAACAACAACAACAATAATAATAATAATAATAATAATAATAATAATAATAAGCACGTTTTGCTTGAATCGTATCTATCAAACCCCAGGTTCTTTACACCGGGGTAATTTAAAAATAATAAAATAAAATAATAAAATAAAATATAAAAATATTATAATAATAACAATAACAGTCACAGCCGGTGGAGTTGCTGAACTAGCCGCCTCTAAGAAAATGGATAAAAACCGTGATCTTTCCTTAGGATATGAAGTTGTTCCGGTGGCCATTGAAACCATGGGACCCATGATTCCCGATGGAGCTGACTCCATTAATAGCATAGGCAGACTTCTTGCCAAGCAAACCGGCGATACGCGAGAGAGCCCATTTATTCAACCAAGGAAGATGTCAGGGAAGAAATTCTAATGAACGATTGTATATGTGGCAAACGAGATAATTAGTTAACTACTTCAAAGACTTCTCTAAAAGTTGTAAACTAATTTTAGTAACTTTCTGGTTGGTATAAACATAGATGAATTTAGGCATTTAAAGATGGACACTCAAAAATAAGCAGCCTGCATATTTTTCTGAGCTAAAACTAATTGGCACATTATTGTTTTTAAGTAAAGACAATAGATTTATAGGCGCAACATACTGTAGATTTAGATTTTGTAGAGTTTATAGATACTACATGTATATTTGTTCTTGCTTTCGTCAATCATGCAAGGGATATGATAGTGTATAGGATAGGGTTTGCCGATGGCTTGTTGCAAGTTTGTTCGCCAGCGGATCAGTTGGTGCAGGGTTCAAATCCAGTACACTCCCGTCACTTACATGCTATTCGAGCAGAAATTACAGAGACTGTATAACAGGCGTGATTAAGAATGATAAGCATTCACATAAAGCAATATATACCTGACATTAGAATTCCCCTCTGTGGACAGAACGTTATTCGGCATGTATTCATTGTTATACATCTTCGTGCCATTCATCCTGCTGTTAGCGTTGCTTGATTCATCACGTTTACTGAGATTTGCCTCGTTCGCGCACCAGTCTCTTGTTGCATTAAATTCGTTGCTTAACTGTTTCATAACTGAACTGCCTTGTTGCTCAGAGTAATCGAGATTCTGCACTGTGTTGTTCTGTGATGACAACTGATCGTAGAAATACTGCGCAATGTTGTTCTGTGGCTGTAACTGACTGCAGAGCTGTTGCATTATGTTACTCTGAGGCTGCAACTGGTTGCAGAAATGCTGCTGTGATAACATGTTACTGCTAAGCTGTTGTTGTAAAATGCTACCTCTAAGTTGCTGCTGAAAACCAGCAGCGTTATGTTTCGAAGGCACGGCATTGATGTTATTAAATTGCTGCAAAGCGCAATAATCAAACGGTTGCTGCAAACTGTTGCAGATAATCCTTTGCTGTAGCATGTTATCGTTACATTGCTGCAGCATATTTTCATTTAACTGTTTCTGTATCGTATGTTTAAGCAACTGCTCTCGATTTTCGACATTATTGTCGCCGTGCTTGCTCCATGGCATATTGTGTGACAGGTGCACTTGATAGGGACTAGACATTTGTTCAGAATTATTTCTGCAGGTTGCTTTTAAATGTTGCTTTTGAAATTTACTAGATACCTGATTCGCATTGATAGATTTCTCGATGATTCTAACGTTATCAAGATTATTTATATCTTGCGTTAAGTTGCAAAGCTGAGTTCTCTGTATAAATTGTTTTTTAGTAAATCTATTTCCTTGCAAAGCCATCTCATCCACACGTTGCTTTGTGTACTGCTGCTGTAAATCCTTCTGGAAGATTCCTGCTGGAAAAATTTCTTTCGCTATCCTGCCGCCTAACGGAGGGCTGCGAGATTTGTGGTGTCGTCTCCGCCTGCCTCGTCTACTGAGGTAGTTTTCCGGTTTAACAACTTTCGAACTGGAGAATCTTTTTCCGGTTTCCGTAGATCTAAAATAACAACACCTCATTGAAGACTCTACAATAAAAGTAATTATAGAAGAATTTATGAAGAAATTATATTTGCAAGGAAGTTTAAATGTTCATAAATTCAACAAATTTGACGGCAAGCCTAATGCCTTTTCCAATATAAACTTGATAGAGTTCACCGACTTTTCCCTGAAGTTACTCTGCATTTAGAAATCTGAAATTAGATTCTCAAGGATTCTTCACACCTATGATAAACCAAGTGAGTAAATACAGTAAATTTTTCAAATTATTTTTATACAGTTTTAAATATCTGAGCTTTTAAGAGAGGAATCTTTTATAACAGCATTTCGAAATCAAATTCACCTTACGAAATAGGTATATATATCTTTGGTGTTTTGCCAAGCGGCAGGTCCATGGTACATAATCATACTCTCGAGTCTTCATTTACGCTACATATACATGTAGAGCACCACTCCATGCTCCATAGGTCAACCAGTTAATCCCTTCACAAAGGCTATGCCGTAACCATACCTAATACAGCCTACATCTTTTAAAAAAGTAAGGTTTCTGAGGTTCTTTCCAGTTGCAGTTGCCTATATATATATATATATATATATATATATATATATATATATATATTATTTTGTACTTTTCTGAATCAAAAACTTAGTTTTGCAATGTCCTATATAGAGATATCAAACTATTTATTTATAATGCCAATACTACATCTAATCTATGCTACAATTACAAGTTTTGACTGAGACTGTTTTAACTTCAAAGCAAAGCCTACCAGTCACTCAAATAAATTGTACTTCAACTTAAATGAATCAAACCTTGACGTTTTGAAGACGACAGTATTTCTGGGACTACTTCTACGCGTTTCCTTTGAAGATTCCTTGTTGACCTTGATCTCACTAAAAGCGATTGGCATGAATATATCCTCTTTATGAAGGTCATTGTCACTTTGTCCTTGAGTTGGAGTTATATCAGCGGATTCTTGAGATATTTCGCTATTGCTGCTTAATACTTGTGTTTCGTTCTCAACATTAATCTTATCAAACTCTGCCGTAATATGAGCGTCTTTCTCTGCTTCACATTCAGTTGAAGGAAGAGTATATTGAAGACATATAGATGGAAGGCATGACGATGCAAGGCATGTAGATGGAAGGCATGTAGATGGAAGGCATGTAGATGGAAGGCTAGTAGATGGAATGCATGAAGATTGAAGGCAAGCAGACAGAAGGCTGCCAGGATTTGATAAATTCTCAGAGATTAATGTCGTACTACCAAACTTGCAGCTTCCATTGCATCCATTGTTCCAATTGCAGTTGCAAAATTCTTCACAACCGCCGCAGCTTCTATCAAGAACTCTATTTCCATTACTATCACTAACACAGCTACTCTCACTGTCAGTCAACTTCCTGACGCTATCAGGCAACCTACTAAAGCTGTCATGCAACTTCCTGATGCTGGTCAATAAACCGTTGCTCTTACCATCTCCGTCGATGTCACAAGTACCATTCTGGCATTCAGGGCACTCGTTGTTGCTACTGATATTCTCATTGCTGCTGCTCGTGCCACGTCTGGCTCTGCATGGGATACAGCTGCTGCTGATGTTGTTTATACGACAACTACATGTAGCATTTAAATGACAACAATCGGAAAGTTTTGTCTCAGAAATTTTATTACACTTGTACCACTCAAATGCCGAACTAATTGACGGAACGATACAGTCAATGACCCCAGTAGCAACCTTTAACTTTGATTCCTCGAAACAGAGTTTTTCGTAGGATAAGTTGGTTTTAAGAGAATCGCTGAAGTGTGGATTTCTTGTGTCGGTCCCGGATGTTATCGTGGATGGCATAGTTGAATTCTGGTTGTCGATAGCATTATCATTTAGTTCAGAAATGGAACATTTCCTCTGGAACACATAATCAACATCTAATAACGTTATAATTGTTTTTATAAAAGAAATTGTACACAGTTTATTTCACCGCAGAAGTATCATCTAACCTATATTTTTAAATTATTGATTGTAATTTACTATAATAAAGATTCAATCTTGCATTCATGTCACATCATCAACTTAATATAAAATATTTATAAAAGCTAAAATTTAAACGTTAAGTTTAACATATGTTCCAATATCTCAAAGGATACTATCAGAGATTGACTAGTCTGGATTTGAAGACATTATCCAGACTAATTCTGCTTATTAGCGTGGGGTAAAAGCTGGTGAAGCTAAGGCTAACGTTAGATATCAGTGACGGGAAAGCCCAGGATTTGAACCCCGCATTAACCGATCCGCGGTCGAGTATCTTACCGACTTGCCACTGACTCCAGTCGTACCAACTCAACAACGCATCATGTGCACAGTAATAATAGTACACGTAGAATAAACATTTACTTTCTTAATATACACAGGTATTTAATTTTACAAGCGTTTTAATAGTGTAAAGGCATTATTCGATTACTATATAGAGTCTAGTATATACTACGGATTGTGATTTGTGAGACAGTGACAAATGAGCAATATCACGAGGGGTTACTGTCAACTTCCTACCTAAGGCTCTCCAAAATGACATCACTGGCGTCCAAATGCCATTAATAACTGAAATTATTTTTGGACATAAGCATTAAGTAAAGAACTTAACGCTTTCTTTCTCTTATATACATATTTCTCTCTCTCTCTCTTTCTCTCTCTCCTCTCCTCTCTTTTGGGCGATATCAAATCTGAATGCGAGCAGTTTTGAAAATTTGGGTTTTCAAACTTTCAATGGCATTTTTTCATGTATCATAAGGTAGAGCCTTCATAATAAGCGCAGCCCAGTGACTGACTTTAGTTTCTGTAATTACGTAATAATATGAATTCAATTAAAATAACTCTAACGTATTATATTTAACAGTACGAGTTTTGCTTCGTAAGTATAATTTATTATATAGTTATTCAACCTTTCTCATTAATTTTGTTAAATTAGTGATACATTTTTATAAATTTACGAATTACTAAAGTATTGTTGTATTAATTCATATTGCGACTAAAACTTACTAAATTTTTCAACTCTGCATTATCGTATTTACTAATTTACTGGTATAACTTACGCTATGACTTTATTTTCGTAACTCTAACTAATGCAATGCTACAATCCTACCTGTGATAGAGATTTTGCGATAAGTCTAAGGAGACTGGATGGAAATTGCGAGAATATAAGAGCCAGCCGAACTTTCTGCTGCAGCAGCACCGTCATCCTTTCTGATCTGTAGCCTCTCCGGTGCCGTACAGCTCTGGACACAGATAGAGGACGTCGTATTGGACCCGCCCCATTCTTCCCGAGGCATAAATTTATCAATTCAACGCTTTCATTTTTCTTCAAACGTGAACCGAATGAGTCAACAACTGAAGTATTGGAATCAGATTTCGATGCCGCTTTAACTAAATTCTGAACGCGTGAAGAATTAGAATCAGAGTCTTCTTGGCGTGAAAAAAATGCAACTGATTTAACTAAGTTAGAGAAATATGACGAAGATTTAAAATTATCTGTGGATTGAGGATTTAAGAAAGTTTTCTTTATTTCCAATTCTCCACTATATACGGGCCGATATTCTACCGTACGATCTAATTTATTCGACTCCGGAACTCCACACTTGTTTGTCTCATTTACATTTAAAGGAAGTTCTAGTTCAGGTTGGCCATCATTCGGAGGATCCTGAACGAAGGGTCTGATTTCGTTATAATCTTCCTAAAATAGACAAATATATAATAGATCAATTACCTTTAGGATAAAATACACGCAGGTTTTACTGTTCCAGCTCAAATAAAGTAATTTAAGAGCTCTAGAACACATTCAGCGCATTGATAACCAAGTAGAGTTTTGTTCGATCCTTACACTCCCACAAGAGCTATCATAAATATGTGTCATCTTCAGTTCCTTGCGTTCTGTGCAGAACATAGGGCGAAAACATTCCTCCATTCGTTTCTATCATCAGCAATCTTCACAGCGTCTTCCCATGAAATGTTTAGTGCTCTCAATTCTTTGTTGATCGTACGTAGTAAAGTACTTCTAGGTCTTCCTCTTTTCCCTTTTCCTTGAGTTTGCTTCCAGTTTACCGCCGTCCTTGCATATCTATCCTCAGACATTCTCAGTAATTAAATGACCTAAAAACCTCAACCTTCTTTCAGAAACTATTTCATCTAATTTTCTTTGTTCACTCTTTTCGAATAATATATCATCTTTGACTTGGCCCCAATAGTGGATATTTAAAATTCTTCTGAGGCTTCTTTGTTGAAAACAATTTAATTTGTGCTTTATCTTACTAGTACTTTCACAGGTTTCACATGCATACATTAAAACTGGTTGGATAATTGTTGAATATATTTTTATCTTTAATCCCTCCTCAATTTTATTATTCTTTCAAAAATAGTGGAGCTTTTGGAAGACGTCATACGCTTTACCGATTTACACTCCGCATCTCTTTCACTTGAGATTTGAGATGTGAAATATGTATAAATGTATATATATAAATATATATATATATATATATATATATATATATATATATATATATATATATATAGTTCTTAATTAATAAATTTATTAATGAATGCAAATTAACTTATCTGTTATAATTTAGTTATTGCATACGATTTGATACGAATATCTTAACAGTATGTGTTTGTAATTGCATTTGTTTGTATGTGAACGTGACTAGGTTGCAAAACTCTATTGATGTTGTTCAAAATAAATAAATAAGTAAATAACTTGATAGAGGGCTTCACTGCTTAACTGATCTAGATGTAGTGATTTTTTTTCATATAGTTACACACATGACAACCGCATGTGTTCATAATTTCCTTTCATAGTTGCTGGTTTTGTAGTTTTCGTTATTTCCTCAATTCCTCTCCAGGGTTATTAGTAATCGTTTCTTTCTGATGGCGCATCAATTGCAGCCGGCGTGGATTTACTATTAACCTCCCAACACTCTCGGGATTTCTTTTCATTCAAAGCTGTCAACACTCGGTCTTCCAAGGTGGTCACCCACAAAGTACTAACCGGGCTCTATTTTGCTTAACTTAGTTCAACTGACGCGCAGCCTAACCGAGTGCGCTAAATCTATAACTATGACAGCAGAGTACGAGCATATATTATTCTAAGTTAACACAAAGTAGCAGACCTTTTGTGATATCGCGTCGTTTTCTGAAGCTTCCTTCGCAATCTTCGCCAGCCCTGGTGGCCTTTCTACTGACTCTAGCTTATCATGACGACCCTGACAATTGGCCGTTGCTAGATTGACATCTTTGCGATAAAGAAAAGAATTGACTCGAGAAGCTTCTGAACATGATGTTACGGCAGCGATGGAAGTAATTGAATTAGAAATAGATTGATTGATATCAGTTCTGCAAAAGAAATTTTCAAAAGTAAATTTTACATGTATATCCAATATAAATATCATAAATATATTCAAATCTAGCTGTAAAATGAAAATTAAAGTTATTAAAGGATTAATCAAATGTTCTTTAAATAAGTGCAATAATCGCGATAGAAAGGTTTCCATGAAATAGAAAAACATATTGGTCGCCAAACATTGAATTAAATATTTTCCCTCACCAACGTAAAATATTGCTATTGATTTTAGCACTAGATTGTAATAGTGAACTGAAGCTAAAGATTTAGTAGATGACGGTATAGAGGAAGGCTATCTCACTTGTTCACCCGTTCACTTTACATTTAGTATTGTAGTAATTAGAGGGGTTATGGCGTAACGGTTAGAGTGTTCGCTTCAGATGAATGTGGCTTCGGTTCAAAGCCCAGGTCAATCATTACCCAACCCTGTCCACATGAACGTAGGTTCAAGTATTTAACTGAAGACGTGCTCAGCCGAAATTGTTAGCTTCACAAGCTTGAATACTGGCGGCTGAATAGAACTTACCTGCAAGTTGGCCGAATTTCACAACTGATTTAGAGAATCTAGGACATAGGCCTACTCGTTCAACAGCAATTCCTAGCACAGTCAAGTGATGCCTAAACGACTACTGAGCGAATGCCACAAACGCTCAGAAGAATAAAAAATTTAAAATACAATGATTTTTGACATCAAATAATCATTTGACAGTTTACTAACCTCTGCGCAGTGCTGGGTCGCAACCGGACTTGCCTGGACAGAATTCGCAACTCTTTTCTCGCGTTGGAGATACTTAAGCACTCCGCTGTATCCAAGCACCGGTCCTCGCGGAACGATGACATCAGTGCCCGCCCATCGCTGACGGGTGAATTCATCAATACATGAACTGCAGATATTGTAGGAGGCTTTAGACAACCGTTGTTCAAATCAGTTGCATTACTGACGTTCTGAGTGATGCAACTGCCGGTGTTGTTGCTACAGTTGTGATTATCGTTAGATGAGTCAGAGAGATCACTGCCGCAGATCCCACTGATCTCTGTGTCCCTTGTAGAGCAGGACTCTCTGAGATCCGTGCAGCAGCTGCTGTTGTTACTCGTATTGCTATCGAGGCAACTGCAACCTTTCGAATAGAACGAAGCCTTGCTGGCGCTATTAATCGAACTGTTCGCACTACAGCTGCTAAGGCTGTTACTTAAGCTTACACCCAGTCCGGAAGGAGTTGTTTCAGAATTTGGATTGTGTTTTGATTCGGGGAATTCTTTTCCGCCGGGATTGTTCCATCCGTCGCCTCCGCCGCATGGAAGACTGGAGTCCTGAACTGAATCCTCAGCGGATACCTTACAGCTGTTCTCACAGGCGGAGTTCAGAGTAGATAACGGAATCTTACACTTGTGGTCGTCATTTTCGTCATCTTCGTCAGACATACAATTGGTCTCATCTGCTTGCTCTTTATGGTCTTGCCTGACCTACAAAAAGATTATTTTGATGAAAGAAACAATATATTTGTCTTGGCAAAACGTATTGAAATATACATGTATTATACGATACGCTGTCTAGGTAGATCTGCATACCGTAGTTTAAAGTCAAATTTGTAACTGTACAGTGTTGCGATACCATTTTGTCCTACTAGTTAGTTTGCATACAACAAAATAAGCAAAATTTGATTGGGTTAGTCGATAATGTTCTGTTGAAACACAAAGCAGCATTTTTCTCAAATTTCTTCTCCTCTGCCCTTCACAATACGAAAAAGTCAGCCAAGTTACGATAATAAAATGCTATTTATTAAATAGTCATGAATTGACAGTCGAATCTCAGTAGTAAATTGACTGCGCTGCCTATTTATATCAATATATTCTAAATTATATATTCGATCATAGGAGTAGAATAGAAACAGATACTTACGATAAACAATAGACGCAAATATCACAATGTGTGGATCGATCAATGCTCTTATAGATTATTAATCCATTAATCCTGAAATGAACTAAACTTAATTATAAACAGTGAACAGTCGACAAAGAAAAAATATATTCAAGATGCCGAATGATTGGCAAATAACTTACTGATCTGTGTTTAATTAAATTTATTAAATACATAATTATTAATCAGACCTAATTAAATATTTTCTTTAATAAATTGTTTTAATATTTTTTAAAAGAACCAACTGCTATTATAAACTATTCATAAAACAGACTGAGCTCACGCTAAACTGCTGACAGCTGGTGGAGGCCTGCACTTCACTTATGAGTGAAGACATCAGAGTATGCTGGTTAAGTAGATACGCCAATTCCAGCGCCCGCAACCATATTCTCCGTGAGACAATATTCAGCCTATCCGGCGGTGCATCTTTCCACAAGTCGCTTGCGCATATTTCCAACTTTGAATATGCCAATGCAGCGGAAACCTTCCTAACTCCGCGAGAATTCATTCCAAGCAGGCTACTGACAAGCCATGCCTGTGGGTTAACACTCCTTCCTGCGTCTGATTTATATCACTAGCCTACCTCTAAGTCGCCGCACATGCAGATCCTACTACAATTTCTATTTAAATGAAAAATAATATTTGAAATATTTAAAAAATATATAAATATTTATATATTTAGATATTTTGTATTAAAATATAGATTTTAATATTTGAAATATTTAAAAATAATATTTAAAAATAAATATTTGAAAGGAACTTTAACGGAATCAAGCTTGCTATATTCTGTATCTCAGAATATAGCAATGTGTCTTCCGAATAACAGTAGCAATTCTATAAATGTTGTTATGTTATGT
The DNA here is from genome assembly GCA_905160935.1 of Enchytraeus crypticus. Classification (NCBI taxonomy): domain Eukaryota; kingdom Metazoa; phylum Annelida; class Clitellata; order Enchytraeida; family Enchytraeidae; genus Enchytraeus; species Enchytraeus crypticus. Next base: position 871,417 of record CAJHZI010000528.1, read on the forward strand.
GACATTATGTCATGTCGTGTCATGATAAAAATTATGTTATCAAACCTGTCTCAACCTTGTTTATAACCTCTTATTGTAAATTGTATTCTTGTTTTATTTAGTTTATTATCATTGAATCGTTAATTATCCTAAAGCAGACTAAAATATCGATTTCGGCCCTAGCACAGCTGTATAAGGTTTTACTGTTAATAATAATGACAACAACAATAAATAAGTGCTCTTCATTCCAGTATCCTCGTAGCTCTTCCAGACGATTGTTAATTATTATTATTATTATTTTAAATATTTTTACCCCGATGTAAAGAACCTGAGGTTTGATAAAAACGATTCAAGCAATACGTGTTGAATCGCCGCCCGGCTACTCGAGGTCATCAATCGACTTAAAAGAATTGTTGAAGCAGACTGCATTAGTATTATTATTATTATTATTAGTATTACTATTATTGTTATAATTTTTATTATTATATAAAATATTAATAGTATTATAATGGATAGTTTAGGGACACAATACGGGAATAAGACTGAAGAATAGATCAACCGTAAACTGTACGTGTCATAAGTGGCGACTAAGAAAGAACAGAGAAAGACAACTGGAAACCGCCTAAGAAGCTATACATTACTCTCAAGCTATAAGCATAAGTTGTGGATAAGGGATAGCCTTTTGTGAAATTATTAATTCGTTGATCGATGGATTGCTCTTTATGTTGCGCAAAAAGCAGCATGTGATTAGGAATATGTACCTTGGACCTGCCACGTGGCAGAACACTGGAGAGAGAGAAAAATGATAAAATGGTCGTGTGATCATTTAATAAATAACGCAATCATTTTCTTTATTTCCTATATGTTTTTATATCAGGTTATTTTGAAAAAATAAGCAACGTTACGTAGCCAATGCTGAAACAAGGCAATGCCTTCTTAATTCACTGATTTCTTTTACAAAGCAGGTAAAGCTAATGTTAACGTCAGTTCCCTCACTCGAAAGCGACGTCAGTGACGGGCGAGCCCAGGACTCGAACCCCGCACACACTGATCCGCAGTCGAATTTGTTGTTGATGATGGTTGATTTAAGTGCGATTCTTCACCACCTGGGGAGGTAGACCTGCCCTCAGATTCCCCTCTCATCTCGCTCTTCTCCAACTCTTACGTAGCCTAATTTTATTTGCAATCTACGAAAATCCCGGCTTTTAATTCAAGAAGTACATGAAGGCTACCCGTGCGGCATTAATTATTTTGTTTATACGCAAATACCGATGTTTAAATCAAACAATTGTAAATTCAAGCACTTCGTATTTCGGATAAAAAAAAGCTGGTCAGAATAGGAGAATGCTAACTAATGTACAATTCTAAATTTAAAAAAGAAGATAATATGTTAACAAATAAGGAAGCGGTTCAGAGCATGTGAGGATAACTATATAGCCCATACCCTTGACCATTTTAAGATCTGTTATTGATCTGAATTTCAGTGTTGAATTCTTTAAGAAAATTTTCTCGAACGAAAAATGTAAAATTTTAGCGGTGCTAGATGAATGAACAACTTTTGAGACTTCAAAGAGAGTGGACTGGCCGTATTCCTAATTAATCAGGTGGTCGATTAGACTACGCAAACATACATGTAAACACTAATGAGGTCATTAAACATTTTCTAGAAAATATAATTTTATATTATTGTCGTCTATGCTAACGAGTCAAAAAATAATATACTTTTAATGTCTAGAATAACAAATAATTCACAAATTAATTTTAGCCATATTGTAAATAATATATGTAATCCGAGATAATTTTACCCCACTAGTTAAAAGTTTATTTTAAAGGCATTAAGTACACATAGACATAAGCAATGGCATGACGTAAGAGTTACATCTCCAGAGCAACAATTGAAAAAGTCTGCAATATTTGAGATTCAAGCCAATTAGTATATTTGAAAAGACAGCGGCACTGTAGGTTACCTTACAATTCATGAGGATTCGTTATAGCACATAAATTCGATGATTTTCCTCCTTCGCAAAAGTAATGCTTAATCTCTGATCGATATTCATGCGGGCTTAGCCATATCTAGTGGTGTAAATTTACCGATAAAAATTCCAGCCAGTAAAAATGAGCTTTAACCGGTAAAAACGAAATGAGTAAAGTACCATTAGATAAGGCAGGTAACGAGATTAGCAGGCAAGAATAGTTAACCAGTAAGTAGGAAATGCAATATACATGTACATGTGTACATTCTCATAGGCATAGAGTATTAACTAATAAATTAAAGATAAGTATTGGAAATAAATATAACTTAATTAGACAATATAATAAGGACTTAATTTAAGTTTGTATTTGATATCAAATTAAATCTTACGGATGGTGTTGGAGAAAATAATCTGTTGCACGGTTTTGCAATCTAGTCTAAGAGATAATTAGACTCCAACAAGCCGACTGCTCTCAGCTATTTCATATAACTAACGTCACGTTCCTTAGCCTCTGAGAGCATCGTTTGTGGTAAGCAAGCAGACGTTGAAGTCGTCCCTAGAACTTTTTGTATCATAAAATTGATATTACAATTTTTAAATTGATCCGTAGCATGTAGGTAAATTGTCCGACTGTCAGTGATCAGTAGGTGCGGAGATTAAATTCGACGTTCTCCCGTCACTAAATTCTAGATAAAAAACTTAGGCCTACGTAAAGTTTGGCTTTAGCTTTTGCCTTACCAGCATGGAGCCAGTGGCAGTAAGTTATTCGACCTCAGATCAGTATATTCGGAGATCAAATCCTGGGCGCGCCTATATCTCTTTCGAGTGAGGAAACTGACGTTAACATTAGTTTTACCTTTTTTGTACACACACGCACACACACATAACAACAACAACAGCAGAATTACAGTGCTACTGTCGTCCATGACAGCAATAAGCACTATGGTACCAAATCAAATCCATATAATTATATAAACAGGGTGGTCCAAAATAAATGAAACTACTTTGAAGGCTAATAACTTTGACAATTTTTATCCAAACGCCTCACTTTATACATTAAATTAAAGACAATTCTCTTTTCTATCAATTATAAATTTGTTGAATATCTAAGAGATACTATTATACATGTTTGAGAAATTATCATTAGTCGCCGATATGTAATTTTCATGTTTTTCATGTCATATGATCACCTGTATGAAAATAAACCTGCCAGAGTTTATTGAACCGTAGAACTGGCCACCTAACAGCCCTCCCCTGATTTGAACTCGATTTACTATTCGATTGTTTACTATTGTCTTCAGCAATTAGTCTATCGTGAACCGTTACACGACGTTGAACATTTGAAACAAGTCAATGTTCTCCGCTGGACCCAGAGATCAGTCAGGCACTCGTGGACTCGGCAAATTGGTCAGTGGTCCAGCGGGTGAATACAGTTAGGCTATTCGGGCACATAGTGGACACATTGAATATTAGTTCAATTAAATCTCGATTCATTTAGGACTTGGATAGAAACTAATATAATCAGGGGTGGATCCAGGAAATTTTTAAGTGGGGGCCCGAAATTTTTTGAGAGTACACATTTTTTGCTTCGACCCGCCTTCTTCTGGACATGTGACGAAATCAGAAAAAATGCTGTGGGGGCGGGGGGGGGGTAGGGCTCACTTTTTTGTGTTACCCTAAAATGCCTAAAATTCTACATTTGTTGTGGAAAAAGTAAGTTAATTTTTCACATCTGAAGAAACTCAGCGGATCTGGATGAATTGCACAAGTGAACTAATTTTGGCGTTAGGGGGGCTTAAGCCGCTCCAGCCAAGGCTGTTTGCACCACTGCTCCGGGACAGAGTTCACATTTTTTACTTACACCCTTTTTCATCTTATGCAGTGGTTAAAGTGAAAATTGAGAGCTAGTGAAGCGATCACCTTTTTTCGGGCATCCTTCCATTATACAGGGCTCCTAGGATATCAAATTTGGGCCCCTAATCCCATATTTGAAAAAATTGATCTTGTGGAACTGAGTTCCTTGTCGTACCCCCCCCCCCCAAAACAATGCCCTTACAAACATATTGACAAAGAAATTTCCATAGAAACAATAAAAATGTAGTTTTTGAAAATATCGCCGGGCCTAAGGGGGGGGCCAGGGCCCCCTGTCCCTCCCCTGGAACTGCCACTGAATGTAATGTACATGTATATCTAATATAATGAGAATGAGCACGTTCTGTCTGTCTATTTGTCTGTCTGTTTGTCTGTCTCTCTACCTGCCTCTTTGTGTGTCTGTCTCTGTCTGTCTCTCTGAAGTAACGCAACGCAAACGATATATATACATTTATATATATATACATGTATATATATATATATTATATATAAATACATGTATATATATATATATATATATATATATATATATATATATATATACATATACACTGTATATGTGTGTATATATATATACATGTATATATATATATATATATATATATATATATATGCAATGATGTTAACAAGGCCAGGATCCTCAAGGCCAAGGTCAAGGCCAAGGTCAGAACCTTCAAGGCCACGGCCAAGACTATAATGACCAAGGCAAAGGCCAACGCCGAGACTATGAAAAAGGCCAAGGCCAGGACCATAATGACCAAGGCCAAGGCCAAGGCCGAGACTATGACCAAGGTCAAGGCCAAGGCCTTTAACGTCAATTGGACTAGAAATTTAAATTTTAAGCAGTTCACAGCTTGCGTTATATTTTGAATTATAAGCGCAGAATTAGAGATTAAAACGAGATATCTAATGCTGAAAATAACATATTGAATACACCACATTGACGCTATTTTAACATTCGTATTTCAACTTCATAGCAGAAGTATCACTGAAGAGGCTAATATATTACTAAAATCAGATTAGATATAGAAACAGATCCATAAGAACTAAAGTACTTAATAGAGTATGAATTTCTTACAAATCACTGCTACACTTTAGAAATATATAAGGGTTTCCAACATTGAATCACACATTCGAGCGCGATGAGGTCTCATTATGAGGCCGCTTTGTAAAAATATTCTATCCACAGGAGCAGATGTGGCAGGGACACAAAGAATACTTTGAAAGAGAGGCTTTAGAGCAACAGATTCCTCAAGTTTATACAGAATCTTCATTGAAATTTTACTACTCTCATAATGGGCCCGTGCAATTTTGGCCTTGGCCAAGGCCAGGGTGCAAGGCCAAGACCAAGACCAGATCTCGAACTCGCAAGGCCAAGGCCGGAACCCACAAGGCCAAGGCCAAGTCCGGTGCTTAGTAGCCTTAAGGCCGGCTCAATGCCAAGGCCTAACATCACTGTATGTATATATATATATATATATATATATATATATGTATATATATATATATATATATATATATATATATATATATACATACATTATATCGTTTGCGTTTGTTACTTCAGAGAGGCAGATAGAGACAGACAGACAAAGAGGAAGACAGAGAGACAGACAAACAAATAGACAGACAGAACGTGCTCATTCTCATTATATTAGATATTGGTAAAGCTAAAGCTAAGCTTAACGTCACGTACTTTCCTCACTCTAAAGCGATGTCAGTGACGAGCGAGCCCAGGATTTGAAGCCCGCACATACTGATCCGCGGTCGAGTGTCTTACTGACTACGATCGCCACTGGCTCCAAGCACAGGCAGTCGGCAAAAACTCGTCTTACTGACTATTGTTAATATTTAATAATGACATATTTAATATTGTATATTATGAAATATTTATATGTAGTGGAATTTTTAGCAGTGCTACTAGTTGTAAGTAAAGTAAAAAAAGTAAGTAAACGCACATTATAGTGAATAATCAACTATGTTGATAACTATCACTTTTAAAACCACATGTTTAATCCGTTCGGCAATTTAGACCATTTTCCGTATAACCAGTCCAGTGAATGTCCGAGATTTTACTCTCAGATCAGCGCGGCCGGGATTCGAACCCACGAGGATTCAAATCACCTCAGGATATGAATCCTCGTGGGTTCGAATCCCGGCCGCGCTGATCTGAGAGTAAAATCGTAGATGTATACTAATTCTTAGCGAAAAATGCAGACCTCTTCTCGTTAGGCCTAATAGATACCCTGACTTGATACAGAGCTCAAAATTTATTGATAATTTTTAGGTAATTCGAATGTACATCTATATTTAATATTATATACTTATAATGTTATACACAGTACAGATAAGTTCACATTTAAATTGTGTTCACTTACTGCATTTACTTGTTTGTTTGCATTGCTTGTGAACTGTACAGGGTTGAATGACCCTTTTGGTGATCTAAATAAATAAATAAAATATGTACATGTATATCATACAACCTTAACATCGGGCCTCCACCATGCAAGCACTGGAAGTGGGGCGGGGATGGAATCGAAAGTAGACCCAAATTATACATGTATAGGTGAATACGTTTTTTCAATTGAAGTTTGAAATTAAGGTATGAAGGTCGAATGGGGGAGGTTACGTTGAACACAACAACAAATCGAACACTGTGTGTATATGTTGGCTGTGGTAGGCCTACTTCTTTAGGTGTGAATGTGTTGCATGTTTATTGGTAAGTTTCGTCTTCTAAATAATATATCTATAGTCCTTCGCATTTTTATATGATGAGTTATGAAATTACATTGAATGCTTCAATGGCTCAGTGTGTAGGGAGCTATAGAACGGCATGAATTAAGTTTTAAGTGGCTGTTCCTGAGGTACCGGGATCAATTCTTGGTTCAGCTGATCAGACAGTAAATTTCGAGATCTGATGTTCACTTTTTATCGTACAGCGGTTCACTTGCATATCTGGCGTCAAGAGAAGCCCTTCGGGCTTCTGACCTTGACGTTAAACCCCCATTAAAAAGATCATCAAATTACCACTAAACGGTTTTTACAAGTCGTCATATCTTTGTTCAAGACTACCTGAACCAGTATAATTCAGTTAAGTTAATTAAGTTACTCCTCTTCTGGTTTTCCTTATTTGGGTTTCATTCTTTATTTTCTTATTCAATAAAACTGTTTCCGGAAGCTTGTTTCTTGTTCAGTTTTTAGATTTAGTAAAAAAAAGGTACATTTATAAAGTTTTTATTGACAAATTTGTGATTATTGTACTAAATTTAATTATTTTATTTATTTTCGCATAAAATTTTAAATTTATGTGAAATTTTTAGATAAGATTGATGTGCTAGATATGGCTGTGATTCATACCAAAAATTGGTTTCATATTAATGAAGGCCGGCCCGCATACTCTTTCTTAGTAGAATTTATAATTCTATACTGTTTTCTATTCAAAAGTAACGCAGCTTAATATATGGATAATATTGAATGCTAGTTATTGGATCAGTAATCTATATTGCTTTTAAAATTTCTTTATATTTTGTTTATTTGTTAAGACATTCTTTTCTTTTGTCTGGAAATTGAAGTCACTAAGCATGCGATCAGTGCTACTGTACAGTATTCTGTTGGACTACATTCGCTCAGTAATTAGTAAATTAATGTGTTAAGGTTCGCTACGGCGACACCAAGATAGTACTAGTAAAAACAGGAATGTGGTTTATAAATAACTATAGTGATAATCCTCAAATATATCTCAAATCATAGCTCTAAATTATAAATATTAAAAGTAAACACACATTATAGTGTAAGGATCAACTATGTTGATATCTATCACTTGTAGTACCGCATGTTTAAACCTTTAGGCATTTTAGACAGTTTTCTGAATAACCAGTCCAGTGAATGTCCGAGATTTTACTCTCAGACCAGCGCAGCTGGGATTCAAACCCGTGCGGGTTGTTCTCCTTCATGATCTGTCATTTAAAACTTCATGATGTTACCCCTACGCTACTAAAACATTCTAAAATATCAACTGCTAAAAAGACACCATACTTAGCTAGGACTTTTGTGCTTTAACTTGTAATACTGCTTTGCCTAAAGAAATTTAGTGATCATCAATAAACTTTATAGTGGGGTTAAAACCCACAACTTAATTTTTTTAGCTATAATTGTTTTATGGAATTTGGGTAAGCCGTCAAATTTCTTTATGATTTATCATCTATATTTTAATTTTCTGTTGATTTAGGTGATAGCTATGCCTAGTACAAGCCTTGCTAGAGTCTATACAGACGTCAATTCACAAAAACCTCGTGAATACTGGGACTACGAGTCTCACGTGGTAACCTGGGCGTAAGTAATCATTCTTTTGTACTTCTGCTATATTACTTGACATCTTATGTAATAATAAATGAAATAATCTTTGACAATTAAACAATTTAAATAATTTTTAAATAATTACTTAAAATTTTCTATATTAAACATTTTAAATAGTGTTTTGTATATCTTCTTTTTCTAGTGCACTGTCTAATGGCAGGTAATAATAATAATAATTATAATAAGAATAATAACGGTCTTCCAAACAATTCTATCCTCAGCCTTTCTTTTTTTGCTATATATGAATTTGCTCTCAGGTCATCCAGCATTCCTTGTCTCTGTCTTTCTCTAACTTTCTTCGCATGCATTTTTCCTTCTATTATATGCTTTAGCAAACCATCTCTTATAATATTTCCTATCCAGAATTTCTTTCTATTTTATGTTTTTATGTGATATTTTAATGGTGATACTGATTGCTTACTGCAGAGATCAAGATGATTACGAGGCGGTGAGAAAGTTAGGCCGAGGCAAATACAGTGAGGTATTTGAAGCAATCAACGTAAAAACGGACCAGAAATGTGTCATAAAAATTTTAAAGGTGCTTATCATTTGTCTATTCTTTTGCATATTCAAATGAATTAGAGTGAGATTTTTGATGTAGAGTTTCTCAAATAGAAGAAGTATTTTTCGGCTACAAGAATGAAACATTTAAATTTTATTTTAAAAAACTATTAATTTTTCAGCTGGTGATGTTTGTGTTAAATTATCTGTTCATAATTTGTAGTGGTATATGCAGGATGGTTTTAGTATTAATTATAATTATTGTGACTTGGCCTTAACCTAGTGCAAACTATTTTGACGTGCAGTATGGTGTGAATTTATATTTATTGTAGTAAGATTGTTGTTAAGATAATAAAAGTTTAATTAACTAAAAATCTCTGTTTTTCCTGCTACAATTGATCATCCATTTTGTCAATTTTTCAATTCGATATCATGTCTACCTTGTAAGATTTGATGAGCCTGTTTTAGAGGTACTTATCTGGTCCATTGTAGGATGAAAATTTCTAATTTGTTAGCGCTTGGTACAGATCTAAAAAGTGTTACATATCCAGGTGACACTTTGTTTTTGTGATTTTTGTACTATTTCATATATTTTTCTGTATTTTGCATAACAGCCGGTCAAGAAGAAGAAGATAAAGCGTGAGATTAAAATACTGGAAAACCTTCGTGGTGGCATAAACATCATCAACCTAGAAGCAATAGTCAGAGATCCTGTGGTTAGTACACATTTACTAAGTTTTGAGGTTTATTAAGTGAAAAATGTTCTTTATGAATTGTGTGCAAAATAAAAATCATTTAAATTTCAATATTTAATGTTTATAAACATTTCTGGATCTGAATGTTAAACTTTGGTATACTGACAGTTATCGGTTAGTTGATTATTATACTTTTACAGATATGCTGTTTGTAAAGTTTCCCAGCTCAACATTGTCATTTTCCTTTTGAATTCCAGTTTAACTTCGGTCAAAGTACGAATAAAGCTCCACAGTATCCATGATTGAATAAAAGAGTAGCCTAATAGCTGCTTGCTTCTATTCGTGGAGCCGTTTAGATCACAAAACCGTCACCAAGCTTGCAATGTGTTCGTTTTAGTTGACTGTTGTGATTACCATCCAGCTTTTGTTTTATTTAAATTCTCAGTTTTTCTCTGATTCCACTGCGATAACTCAAAATGTCATGTAGTTAGCGTTTATGCAATTTTTTACAATGTGTTACTGTTTTCTTTATTTTGTACATTGCTCTTACTTGTACTAATTTCAGACAAGAACGCCTGCTCTAATATTTGAACATGTTGACAACACAGATTTCAAGGTACGGTTTTATCTGAATATCTATATCTATATGCGTTTTCTGTTATCTGTCTGTCTGTATTCTCAACGTATCAGGTGATATTAACCAGTGATGGGATGAAGATAGATTTTGCAAGACCAAGACAGTGACACGAAAGTTCGTGACCAAGATCCATTCAGTAAAATACTCTCTTGACACTGTCTAAAGGCTAGACATGACTTGTCTCGTCCCATCACTGATATTAACTTGTACTAACAGCTACTAATTTGTTATTCATTTCACACAGTTGTCGTTAAGATTACGTTACATGTATATGCCTTGCTTTTTAGTATTCATTGTTAAATTGCAGGTGTGCTTGCAACAGAGATTTTTTTGCTGAAAACATATTAAAAAAAAAAAAAAAATGTTTGAAATATTCAAATTGAGTATCTGCTAATAAATATAGGTGTGCACTACATTGAATTAAAGTAAGTTCATTTATTGAAAATCATGCAACTTGCTCTTTAATTTACTATTCAATGTGTTTTCGGACAAAATCTAAACGAATGTTGCTGCTGTGGTTGCTTTGAATCTTCATATATGCTGGAATTTGTAGAAATGGATTTTTCTATATTTAGTCAAAATCCTTGTTGACTATTTTCAGTCCCATGTTGTTAAAAAAATAATTAATTTGTGTAGTATCTACATTTTGAGGTATTTCTTGAGATAATTATGTATTTTTTCTCCCATTTCAGCAACTCTATCAGACGTTTGGGTTTTTCGATATAAAATTCTATATTCTCGAAGTTTTAAAGGTTTGAATCAAACTTTTTAAATAGAATTTTGTTGTATATTTATTTCGGCAATATTTAATAATTTTACGTAGTTTGATGTATTGTAAATTAGCCGAAATCACCTGTGTCAGAGTGGCATAAGATAACTACTGTTTTGATAATTATTCCTGTTTTAATAAAAATTGCATTTATATTACGTGAAGAAGCAGAGCCGCATTCTATAAAGAAAATCTTTCCAAATAAATTGCAAACCAAAAGTCTATTTACTTAAATATTTTGTTTTGGTAACTGTGTCTGTAAATAATAATAACTACTATGTTTAGAGGTTATATTTCTATTTTACCATAGTTTTCATGTGATTACTGTAGGCTCAAAACTATTTTGCATATAATAGTAAAATAATAATAATAACTTCTTTGTTTTAAAGTTTATATATTTTATCCTAGTTTTCATGTTACTACTGTAGGCTCTGGAGTATTGTCACAGTCAAGGTATTATGCATCGTGATGTCAAGCCCCACAATATAATGATCGATCACAAGAACAAAAAGGTATTGAACCAGCATATAATTATGTTTTATTTGTAGTTTGAAAGTACCATTCTAAACCTGCTTAGTTTTCGTATAAGTCTACTAGCAGAATCACAAAGGACCAGCCGCTTTGGAAATTTTTTCAATTTTTATTTGAATAAAGACATTCATTGTAGGTTTGTTAAAGGCTAAGTGCAGCTGTTGTGATCAACTTTTGGATATCTAATGGTGTGTTATGTTATAGGGATAGTTAGTGGGCTCTGTCAAAAGATAGTGCAACACTTAATAAATGGTGGTGCGCTGTACTGATAGATAACTAAGTCTTCTACGCGTTTAAATAATGTTCTAGCAATCAAGTTTCAGAAGTATTTTGCTTGTAGAGCCTAATTTAATGTTAGTTTCTATCTCGAATACATGTCAGTGCCTGATCCAGTGCTGAATTTGAGCCATGTAGCTTCTAATCCACACCAGTAAGACTGCTGATCAACATTCTATGTAGTCATTGACATATTGTAATTTACTTATGCATAGTAATTTAGTTTTGTATATTATTTAAATTTTGCATTGTAATTGAATTATGTGTAGCAATTTAATTATGCATAGTAACAAAATTATATGTGCAGTGATTAAATTTTTGCATAGCGATATAGTTATGCGTAATAATTAAATTTCTATTTTGTTGATATTCTAGTTGCGACTGATAGACTGGGGTCTGGCAGAGTTCTATCACCCGGGACAGGAGTACAACGTGCGGGTAGCCTCTCGTTACTTCAAGGGTCCAGAACTTCTGCTCGACTATCAGGTATAAGTCCACGTTAATAGTGCGATTACTTAATTCTGTAGTGATTGAATTGTAAATACTGAAAGTTTTTGAAATGATAGTTTGTCACTTCTAGCAGGCTAGCCTGAATTTTTGTCAATTGTGCTTAAAAAGCTAATGTTAGTCAGTTTCAGCAGATGTTCATGACAGGGGAGCCCATGATTCGAGTCCACTCCTACTGATCCGTGATATGGAAATCTTATTTAGGTATTCTTATTTAGTTGCTTATGTTTAGGGATTGCAATTAAATGTATACTTACAATGGATTTGTCGCAGACAAATGCTATGGTCAATTTAAATTATGCGGGTACTGTGTGCTTGTTATTTGCAAAAACTGTACCCTATTAATTTAACATCACCGATAATTAATTAGTGACGACAATTAGTAGAATACTGGTAGCTTCTTACATAAAGCTTATTCAGGTTTATTGATGTATGCGTGTCGTTTCTTGTTTCGACGTCCAAAAAATCTATCAAGATTTTTATTATGGATCATTGCCCATGTTGTTGCAATCTTTTGCATTTTCTAATGTTGTTAACGCTAATCTGTAAATGTTAGGAATTTTAGAACTAATTAAAAGTTAATAAATTGATTGATTGATTGATTGATTTGCTGATTGTAGTTTTATGATTACTCGTTGGACCTATGGAGCTTGGGCTGCATGTTTGCCAGTATGATATTCAAGAAAGAGCCGTTCTTTCACGGTCATGACAACTATGACCAAGTGAGTGGAAGATTTTCTATGAGTAATTTTAATTTAATAATTATCCAAGCTTATGAGATAAGTTAATACTAAACACGTACTATTCTACATATATAAAAAGTAAAAGCTAAGGTTAACATCAGTTTCGTCACTTGAAAGTGGTGTCAGTGACGGGCGAGCCCAGGATTTGAACCCCACACCTATTGATCCATGGTTGAGTATTCGTATCTTACCGACTTCGCCAGTGGCGAATATGCTGAATTGGTTAAGTTTAAAACTTTATATCCAATGTCATTTGGCAAAAATTGTTATTAATCTTGAAATTATTAAGTTTTGGCATAAAAGTATTTTATTATTATTATTTTTTTTACTAATATTATTATTATTATTAGTATTCGTTTTATTTTTTATTTTTACCCCGGTATAAAGAACCTGGGGTTTGATAAAAACGATTCACGCAATACTTGCTGAATCGCCGCCCGGCCACTCGAAGTCATCAATCGGCTTAAAAGAATTGTTGAAGCATACTGCATATATTATTCATCATCATCTTCCCTTAAATCTCAGTTTAACCTGGGTCGGGATACGAATAGACTATCTCCAGTCCTCTCTGTCCTACACCATATCATCAGCCAATCCCCCAACAAGTTTATCCATGCGTTTAAGTTTTGTGGCGATAACTGGAGCCTAGGCACTCACCAACCGAATGCCCTTTTTTGACGTTGGTATGGATCTTAGTGCGTTAGTCGCCTTCTACGACACATGCAGTCACCGGTTGGTTAAATTCTTCAAATGACCCGCCCACAACACGGGGATAATATACTGCATATATTATTATTATTATTTTAGTAGCAGTATTACCATGCAGTATTTTGTAGCATAGAAGACAATTCATAAAAGAATTTATTACTCTTAATAGCTGCTACTGCTACTAGCTGTATTATCTCATAGAGCTTGGGCTCTTTTATGATTACCTCCTTCTTGATTAAGTGTTTGTTTATTAGATATGTATGAAAACTATTGTTGTAACAAGATAATGAAATAAGAATTTTTAAAGATAAAAAGAAGTAGTTCAACTACGATTTAAATAAGATATAAAATTCATTGTTCAATAAAACGTTATAAGGGAAAGGGAGACCAAGAGAGATGTTGAAGGCTGATTATCAGAAGTCAGTCAGAATGCCAATAAAATTACTTTTACCTATGCCAGGAGTAAAAATGTATGGTTAAATTCTGAATTATGAAGGATAGTGAATGCAATGTGAATAAAATAAACCTAGTGTTAATGTGTACCCAGGCTACTTGCATCTGAGGCGATCACTCTAACCGTTAGGCCATATCCCCTTCACGTGAGGTCACCATGTCCCATCATTTTAGTTAGCATCTGTTAGAAAAGATCATAGTTAAAATTCAGTGTACTTTTAGTGGTACCAAAGCATCAATTTTTCTAGAAATGAAATCAATTATATCCAGCAGGTATTGTTGTAGTATTTACCATTTGAGATGCAGAAGTTCTTATGCATTAAAAGTCTTCTCATTGGCTTCCAATGGAAAAATGTTAAAATTTAAAATAAATTGAAATATGAAGACTTTGAGTGTAAACAATTTATTTATAAAATAACCTGAATTTTCTTATAAACCATTAACTATATGATTTTACACTTAGTTATAATTGTTTCATTTGTCTTTGTATAGAACGGTAAATGTATTGTTATTTAACCATGCAGCTGGTTAGAATAGCCAAAGTGCTAGGCACCGATGAGTTGTATGACTACATAGACAAGTACGAAATTGATCTGGATCCACGCTTCACTGATATTCTCTCCAGGTTATATTCAAACTTTCTCTCTCTCTCTCTCTCAGTGCGCTGCCTACTGGCAGGTCCATGGTACATAACGCCTCCACTCTTCTCTGTCTTCCGCCTTCCTCTTCATTTCCACATATGAGTGGGCCTTTAAATCATCTAACATACCTAATCTCGGCCTGCCCCTGCCTCTTTTTCCTTCCATTCTACCTTCTATGACCTCTTTTAATATACCTTTCCCCCTTAGAATGTGTCCTATCCATCTCTTCCTATTTCTTAATACAGTTATCAACTGTCTATCTGTGGCAACTCTCTCCAGGACTTCCTCATTTGTAGCCTTTTGGGTCCAGCTAATCCTCTCCATTCTTCTCCAAATCCACATTTCCAATGCCTCCAATAAATACAAGGATTTGTATTTATTCGACTTGTTACACTAAGCTTCCATGTTTAAGTTACATATATATTATAGCTTGCATGCAAAAATTTGCAATTGAATCTCCATGTGTACTGTGCCTAAACATGCCAATAGTTGTTAATTTAGTATTATCACAATGCGAAATTTTTGTAGAGATTGAACATTTTTGTTTGATTGCTGTAATTAGGCATGGCTTTTTGTATTCCTGCAAATTTAATTCAAAAATCTGTAAAGTAAATAAAGATTGAAGGTATCTTATTTTTAGTCTGAGTTTTAAGTTTCTAATAGTTTTGTTCAGGATGAGAATAAGAGCCAGAGTAAGGCGTCATTTGTACATTGATTTATTAGAAGAAACTAGTTATATATAGAAAGAGACTATTACTTAGTGATATGAAAACTTGATTGGCAAATTGATTTGATTGATATTGACATTTGCGTATATTTATGTAATATGACTGATTGATTGATTAGCTATTGATGTAATATGACTGATTGATTGATTAGCTATTGATGTAATGTGACTGATTGATTGATTAGCTATTTATGTAATATGACTGATTGATTGATTAGCTATTGATGTAATGTGACTGATTGATTGATTAGCTATTGATGTAATATGACTGATTGATTGATTAGCTATTGATGTAATATGACTGATTGATTGATTAGCTATTGATGTAATATGACTGATTGATTGGTTAGCTATTGATGTAATGTGACTGATTGATTGATTAGCTATTGATGTAATATGACTGATTGATTGATTAGCTATTGATGTAATATGACTGATTGATTGATTAGCTATTGATGTAATGTGACTGATTGATTGATTAGCTATTTATGTAATATGACTGATTGATTGATTAGCTATTGATGTAATATGACTGATTGATTGATTAGCTATTGATGTAATATGACTGATTGATTGATTAGCTATTGATGTAATATGACTGATTGATTGATTAGCTATTGATGTAATATGACTGATTGATTGATTAGCTATTGATGTAATATGATCGATTGATTGGTTTATTTAGACACTCGCGCAAGCGCTGGGAGAGATTTGTGCATAGTGATAACGAGCACTTGGCGAGCGCTGACGCTATAGATTTTCTAGACAAGCTGTTGAGATATGATCACCAGACGAGGCCCACGGCTGCTGAGGCTATGCAACATCCTTACTTCGGTAGGCTCCTCTCTAATTGCTATATGATCAAGTCGTATATTTTTCTACCCAATGAAAGAGTAATTTTGAAAATCGTAATTTTGTCCTTTAAATTAATTTAACGAAATTTGCGCGAACAACATTTTTATTCGTGATTATAATTATTATCTGCTCTATTTGAAGAATAATCAATATATTCTGGATTATCATGTGCATATTCATTGATGTCTTTTGGTCAAGTTGGTAGTTCAAGTTCGCCTTCATAATAATTAGTACACCTTCAGTTTGGATCCCAGTCAAGCCTTCTTTAACGATATCACTTGTAGTATTGACAAGAAATTTACAGCTTTATTTACAGCTTTATGGTGTAACTTAAAACAGTAAAGTTTGGACATATATTTCCTTATCCATAGTTAAGGATATAATAATGTTAACAGATGGTACACCCATTTTCAAATCATTGGCCTCCGGTTTTTTTGCGAAGGAAAATTTACAAAGCGATTCAGCCAGCAGTAGTCTGAGTGTAGATCTTAGATTTAGATTGTAGAAAACTTTTTGAGGAGAATTTTTGATGCTTCTGAATGATCTTTTCAGTCATTGCAATGCTTGCACAAATAAATAGTACCTTAATGTTTCACTTTGATAAAATATGACAGAAGTAGAAACTTCGACTACTGTAATGTGAGTTACTAAATTTTGTGAACTTTCATTTAACTGACAGATACATTTTTTTCAGACTTGTTTAGAATTCTTGTAGCTGGTTGGTTTAATTAAAAAGTTATGCAGATATTAGCATCAATTAATCAATTATAATACAGTTGTTTTATATATTTTAAAATTTATTTTATTTACCTGTGTTGCGTCCGAGTTGTTGAGGAATAGGCCAAACATAATTATAGTTGTTTTATATATTTATTAATTTATTTTATAAAGAAAATATTCAATTGAGAGTCAAGACCCATTTGCATGTATCAGGTATAAATTTTGGAATTATTTTAAAAAGTTGTTGCCATAACTAATACTAATGATGTTTGAGAAGGTACTTTAGGAAATAATTGGTACTTTAGTTATATATAGTTACTTTCTCTATTTTCTTTATGTTGGTTTATGTTGTGTTTGATTTTATTGTGTTTCTTACTGCCATGTATTTGGTGAAATAAAGATTACTTAATTAGCTGTGTTTTATATTAATGTTGTATTCAGATGATGTATGGAAGGAAGCCAAGAGGAGAGGATCAAACAGTACAGTGACTCAGATCTCTCTGTCCAAGGCTTCACATAATACTGGTAATATGCCTCTCTCTGTCACTCTCTCTCGCTTGCACTCGCTCGCTCTCTTTCTCTCTCTCTCTCTCTCTCTCTCTCTCTCTCTCTTAGTGACTCATCTTCACACAATACTGAGTAATATGCTTCTCTCTCTCTCTCTCTCTTAATTTATTGCTTTTGTATTTTTTATGTTAATCTACGTACCATGTTTCAATGGCTTATCATTCGTACTATCCATTATCTACAGAAATCCACTCTCGCTTCCTGGTACCATACCTTGATTATCTGGAAATCTCGCGTTAGCCAATAATTTATCTCCCACTTTTATTCCTTCTTATTTTTACCATATGATTATAATTTATATATTGTTAAGCTAGAGAGAGATAGACCACAATTGACTTGGGATGCGTTAATTAAGAAGGACTTGAAAAATAAGGGATTGACTGATGATATTAATTACAACATTAAGATATTATTCAATATCTGAATGTTGTAATTTTATATGTTTTCTGTGAGCTGTGTTTCTTACTCATGGATCCTTTTTAATTAGAGTTTTCTCCATTCCTAGTGTAGCAATGGTGTCCTTCGTGAAGATAATTTGTGTTGTTGTTATTTCAGGAGTAAATATGTCCTCGCAGAAAATGGCTGCAGCTGTTGGATCAAATGCTATGCCAGCGTTGGACAGTATTGTATCGTAGCTCGTCAATCCTATATCTGTACCTCGTTTAGTTTTTTTGTCTGCCTTGAACTGAATGAATTATGTGCATCAGTGGAAAATATTTTTGTAATAGTTATTTGTGTGTGTGAGTGTGATACTATCAGATTTATTTTATGTTAG
Source organism: Enchytraeus crypticus (assembly GCA_905160935.1). NCBI lineage: Eukaryota > Metazoa > Annelida > Clitellata > Enchytraeida > Enchytraeidae > Enchytraeus > Enchytraeus crypticus. Next base: position 889,702 of record CAJHZI010000528.1, read on the forward strand.
TGAAGTTGTGCTACTTGTCCAAGCGTCTTTGCTAATTTCGAAACTATTGTATGCCATGAGCCATTAACTGTAATTTGTTAGTTATTGGCTATGTGGCCTTTGATCTAGGGTGCTTTTTGTAGAAAATGCTAATATTGCCAATAATAAAAGTTGTTATTTTACTTTTGTTACTAAATTATCTTAGAAAAATGCTATTTGAAAAATCACATCGCTTTGCAATGCTTAATTGTCTAGACAATGATTTATTTAGAATCCTTTATACATTTCAATAAAAAGCATCAATTAGCACGGCTTTCAAATATCATTTTTGGTCGTTGTTTGTTTATGTTAACACTCATTAGATTAGGAAATGTTTATTACAGCTGTATGGCAAGGTTCAACATTTTCATTCAAAACATGAAGAATAATGTCACAGATATAAAATTTCTTTAATTTTGGCAAAAATGGCTTATTTACAAGAGGCATTTTAAATGCTTTGCAACTATCGCATATCCACTAAGTGAAGCGACACATATTTGGTATTGCTTGAAAGTATCATTCTAACTAGAAACAATATATTAAAATAAAGAAACAAACCTGATACGTAAGGTGCTAGAGCAACGATTTGTTTACATATCTGATCTTACTAGGAAAATTATCGAAGTTGAATACCTCCGATAATGCTTTTTGCTTACCCCAATAAACGAACCTACAGAATAGATTGGATGTACTCAGTGTGCTCTGCTACACAAACGTTAAATATTTCTACAATTTGTTGCTAACATCATCATCATCATCTTCCTTTAGATCCCTGCTTAACTAGGGTAGGGATAAGAATAGACCTTTTGAAGTTTTCCCATTCGTTGAAATTTTGTTGCAAATGCTCTTCGTAAATTTTACCTTGTGATTTGCCTGCTATGAAGATACACTATCTCATGTCGAGCGCAGTGTCTTTGCTTTTAAACCCATCGCACAGTTTGTATGATCATCCACACTTGGTATTGTATGATGATATGCTAGAATTCAAGCACAAATCTCTGGCTTATAGGTTTTTTCAGAGATGCAAGCTTCACTGTATTTTATTTGCGTTTATTGTCAGAATTCGTTGTATAAGTTTTCGCGTGAATAGTAAAAGATACAAATAGACCCTAGTCTTATGTGTCACACATGGATAATATATGTAAATATAATTATATAGGCAATGAAGGCCTAGCGGCCTATGTTTAGTCACTTAAAAGACCATGTCGCAGGCTGTATGTATGCTGCAGAACATGCCAATGTAGGCCCTACACTGCCAGAATAATGTTGTAGAAAAAGATAAGACGTCCCTGACATTGCCTTATGACGAGGAACCGGACGTTAAATTCTTATTGATAGAAAAAGATAAGGTATCTTGACCTGTTGCTAATGTCAGTATTAATTTAGTATCATCGGTCTCAAAGTTATGCTGTGTCGGGCACATTGTAAGAAAGTTACGCAAAATTTTTGTTGTAATCGTTGCGCTTTAGTCTAACGCTGATTGCTAGTGTTCTTACTCCATCTGGCGATGCGCTGAATTAGCTAAGCTGAAACTGTAGATTTGTTAAACGCAGTTTAATTGTTTAGTGACCATTGTATAGCCTCTACGCATTGATATCAATACTTCCAAGTTTTACTATGTAGCTGTGTTAAAATATAGTCTGTTGAATAATTATGATGAAAATAGAATTGATCATTATTCTCGAAGCATCTGATAATAATAATAATAAGTAGGGCCTACATTTATATACGCGCTACTTTATGCAACATGCCGCATTAGCGCTACAAGTGCAATTAGTTGTAAGCTAGATCGAATAGAACAGTTTTAAGTTTCTTCTGGAAGCTATAAAGGGATAGATCAGACTGTCGCAGACTGACGGGATGATTATTGCAAACAGTTGGTCCAGATATGTAGTATGCCCTGGAACCCAAATTTGTTCTAGGCTGTGTGGAAGGCTAACAGATGTTTTCCCAGCGCCGTTAATTCACCAGTTGAGAGAGTTGAATAATGGAATTAAGTATGAAAAAACTGAATGACGTAAAAGAAAGCCACAAAGATAAAGTGGCTGCTGTTTATTACATTGGTACTGTCGGGTCGGTCCCATTGGTCCAGCTCCCGCAGAATTTTTAATTTACCAAAATTAATGCTTGTATTAAAATAATGCTTAACCTTACCATTGCTGTGTTTGTGCTTATCGTAACTTTCAGTTTTTGACGGGTTTAGTTTCAAATTTATCTTACTCGCTCTGAAGAAGTACGTGTGAATTTTAAACTGTGTTTGGCTAGGTTCAGGTTAATCGTAAATGTAATATGATATTATACAATTGTGTATCCAATCATATTCATGTCTCTCTATGTACTGCAGTCTATCACTTAGGCTTCAACTAAGCATCTAGTAACTGATTCTGATTGCAAGTATATATTCTATGTTGATGTAATCGAGAGTGCTGATGCTAAAGTTTGTTATAGTGTGTATAATATGTATATATACTTATATTATCACGTTATATAATATGTTACATGATTACAGTAGCCTATATTTTGTTTATGAGTCCTAGAGAACATATCTGGTGTGAATGAGATGTCTCCGAGCTGTAGACGACGTTTAGTTGTATAATATACATGCAGAGCTATTTATGGAATTTTCTATGGTAGAAAGTTTGAAATAGACCAGTCTAAACTGGTAGTTGATTCACAGGATCTGACAAAAGCTTATGTCAAGTTACTATTACGAGTTTTACGTCAGTTTCCTGCTAGATAGCATGTCAGTGAAGGGGAGAGCATTGGATTTGAAATCAGCACCTACTGCTGTCGAACAACTTTCCAACAAGCCACCGGCTCAGTTCACGGAATGTTAAGGGAGGTAGTAGTAAAAAACATTACGTACGGGTTTGGTATATGTACATGACGTCGGGTGTAGAGAAAATTGTCCTTTTGTTTTTGTCACAATTGTCCTATCTGTAAGTTTTTCTCGCAGATAAGGAAGGTTAGTGCGAAGGGTCGTGACAATGTATGGTAGGTGTATAATATCTATATGCGCCTAAGTGACATCTTAATGTCTAAGTCTAAGTTATATATTACAATCTTGCTCAAGCTAATTTTAGTCAAACAAACTTTAGAAACGTATACTAACAGGCCGGTTTAATAAGAGCTTAGTGTATGTGAGTGATTGTTTCTTCTGTATTCGCTTTCATATTACTTTTAGCTGCTGATGACCAAGTGGTCAATCTTTAGCTCCAAATTCGAGTGACAGTGCGGTAAATGTTTCCTTAAAGCAAATGCATCTGTTGCATAGTTCATTCAAAGAATTAATAAGTCAATAGAACAATCTCGCAATGAATGAACAGTGTTTGGACGTCAATTAAACATTTATTACTTTTTAATTGATCTTTAAAAATTTTTTGAGCAGTCTATGCTATACTACGTTCTAATATAGAACTGGCTGGAGCCAGTGGCGATGTAGGTAAGATATTCGAACACGGATCAGTATGTGCGGGGTTCTTATCCTGGGCTCGCCCGTCACTGACATCGCTATCGAGTGAGGAAACTGACGTTAACATTAGCAATACCAGCTATACTATAGGTGTAGGTTGTAACAAACTTCAATATAACCTATATCTTACTGTCTTATCGTTAGAGGTCTAAAATTTTTCAGGATACATGAATAGGTTCAATTAGTCTTTTCACTGTTAGACGATTTTTGTGGCTATAATAAAGAACGAGCTTTAGGTTTTGCTACAGCTCTCACTTTGGTGCAGTTACTTTCGAAAATTATCTTATAAAATTGCAGTCGTTTAGCAACGTACAGTATCAGTATCAGTAGTTCGCTATGTATTACACACAAGACATATTCACGAATAACAGAGCACAATGTACAATTAGATTAAATATCCTGTGGTATTAAGCTGCAAATTCATGGTATGAGAGTGATTAACGGAATAAAAAACAAAGATGTGCGTTTTAGTGACATTTAATGAGTGTCAAGTTGAACCAAGGGCTATTTTGAGCACAAACACTCAATGGAAAGCGTATAGCCTATATGACGTCTGCAAAGAGTTTAGAATTCACAACACATGGCGATCAGTCGTTTATGGTTTGTTCTGATTTTGGTCGCTGTGTTCTTTAGGAAAGCGATAAAAGGCTTTACTTAAGTTAACGGTTTATTTCTACTCTCAGCGAAGATTCCTTTCTTAAGAAGGCAGCCCTCGTTAGTTTCATGTACGAACGTCTTTGAATTTGTCCCATTAATTAATTTGTATTCCCTCAATATGCGAAAACATGTCAAATCATCCAACATCATTGACTCGTTCTTGCTGTAATTCTCTTCACTTGCATTTCTTCCTTCATTTTTGCTTACAGCAAACGATTTTTCCGGAACATATCTTGGTCATATATTCTTATTTCTTAATATGTCAATCATTAGTATTCTTTTCTATTTATTACAGAACCACATACGTAGAGTATTATTTATATCTTCCTTCCTTAACGCAGTAGCCGTAGTAAACTAATTGTATGAATCCCATTTACTTTACTATTAAGCTTTTATAAACATTGGCATGCAGTTTTACATGTCGGCAATAAAAAAGATATAATCGGCACAAGTTCTTCAAATCCACTGAACTCATCCGCTGTGCTTGTCAACAAGTGCTAGTTCATGTTTCTCGTTCTGAGTGTTGGAAGCTGCGTCCGTAATCCTTCCTTTCTCGTCGAACTGTGAGTCATCGTAGTCGTATCTCGTAAAGAAAGCCTTGACCTTGGCCTTGCTGGCATTAGCCGCCAGCAGAAGCTCATAGAGTAGTCCAGCAGTGACGGCTCCGCTCATCTCTCCCAGCCAGTAGGCCTGCGGAATATGAAACAGTAATAAGTTTAACTGATTGCGAGATCAGATGCTGCTGGATCCGTGGTCGTCAATGCCGCCACTACGATCGACTTTTGATTCGATCGACTTAGAACGATCGGCTTAGAACGATCGATTTAGAACGGTCGACTTTAGATTCGATGTGCATTTGTACATAAAAACAATTATAAAAACAATTGAGAACATAAAAACAATTGATAACATAACAAATGATAACATAACAACAAATGATAACATAACAAATGATAACATAACAACAAATGAAAACATAAAGGCAATTGATAACATAAAAACAATTGATAACATAACAACAATTGATAACATAACAACAATTGATAACATAACAACAATTGATAACATAACAACAATTGATAACAGAAAAACAATTGATAGCATAACAACAATTGATAACATAACAATTGATAACATAACAACAATTGATAACATAACAACAATTGATAACATAACAACAATTGATAACAGAAAAACAATTGATAACAGAAAAACAATTGATAACATAACAATTGATAACATAACAACAATTGATAACAGAAAAACAATTGATAACATAACAATTGATAACATAACAACAATTGGAGTGCTACAGTCGCATTTCTTTAATTTGCACGACTGAAACTACTATTTTAATAATATTGCCAGCAACAGGCGCCAACTTTTTTTTCTATCGGGACAACAATATTCCTAAACGCTTAAACATACTGTGTGCTCGACAGTAGGCACAATTATTATATAAAACCTTACTCTTGCCCCGACTCCTTTCAAAGAACTGAGGCAAAATCCATTTGCCCCTGTGGGATCAGAGCCTATGATAGACCATAACTCAAAACTGTAGCTGGTGCTTAAGTACGCCAGCCTATGATATTATCATAACAGCGATAACTAGTAATTAAGTGGCGTGGAATAAACTGGAGAGAGAAATGATATCAGGCTTGTGAATTGCTCACTTAACTGGATTAATAAATGTTACAAGCCGAGCTACCGAATTGATCTAAACTTGAGCCATACGAAGTCTAACTGCTGTTAATTTCACATTTATGTATCTGTCAATCATTCATTCTACGCACGATGATTTATGATGGAACCGTAAATAAAGTTTCAGATACAAATACTTCTCTCATAGTTAAGTGAAGTTCACTAGGTTTTATTGGATTTTAACAGTGGCATGCATACCGAGGGGTAGGCCTATAGATATATCCTATAGGCTCAAGATGCAATGTAAAATTTGTATTGCAAATACATATTTGCATATCGATTTCGTGAGGTTGCTTAATAGAATTACTTTGGTATTGGCCTACTGGCATAGGCCTACTGCGTAGTGAGTACAATAGTACTTTACATGTACGCCTACTCTTCAAGACCCTAGTAGGCCTAATTGTTTTGAAGTGGGAGCATAAATTTAGGCTTTGGAAATTTCGCGCACCAGTTCTAGACAATTAATTCAATGGTGCTTAAAAGATCCAAATCGGCAAGAGGTTGATGCCTGTTACTAGTTCTTCACACCATCTATCAAAACTCGATCGTCTGCAGCATCTTTGACTTGTTTGACATTTGACAAACTATCAGCCGGTCAATAAGTAGGAGGAGCAGCAATGAGATAAGATAGTAGTTATCTTATAGCTCTGATGCGGCCGCCATGTCACACCAGCACGCCGCTAAACACGTGTCCTCTTTTAACATCGGCCAATCTACAAGTACCCACTACCCGCACTGACGAGAAACAGGTCTCGCAGAAAATGAGCATCTTGTAATTTGTTAAACTAAATACAGATTCGACGTCTGCAAATGGCAAATAAATCTTACTCAATCGAACTATTTGTTTAGTGGCGATGAAAGAATACAAAATAACGTTTGAAAATGGTTTCAGGGTGCAATAGCAGAGAATTATTTCTGCAGATTTGTGATATTTATATATGAGCGACTTACCCACTGAAACTTCCAGTTACGTGACACAACGGCGGATCCAAAAGCTGCGGCTGGGTTCATTACACCACCGGTCAGAGGTCCCTGTATGTCAAAAATTAATCAATCAGTAAACCAACCAGTCACTCAATAAATCAATCAGTCAATCATTCGATCAATATCTTTCAACCAGTCAATCGGTCAATAACTAAATAAATTATTTAGTTTAATTGTCAATCAAGAAAAAGAGGTAATAGAAGGAAGAGTGGAAGGAATTTGAGGCAGACCTAGACATGGAATGTTTAAATATTCGATGGTTCATTTTAGTATGTAGAAGTTAGAGACAAACGTAAAATAGAGACATGAAGGAGCGTTATAAATACGTCATTGACCTGCCTTTATGAAATAAACTGGGAAATAGCTGACTGGCGGATTGGATAAAATGTCTAACTTCGTCGAACTCAAGACATTTCGCAAAACAAACTTGCATTGGATCGCTATCACGGACCGCCACGAGGTCTATCAAACAGATTAAACGACGTTAAAATCTTATCTGTTGACAAAACATCGAGTCGTGTCAGTACAAATAAAAGCAACATAAAAGCCAGTTTAACGTCCTTACGAAAGCGCAACAACTTGAGTCTAATTATGTCATAGAACTAAGTAGTTTAGTAGCAGCTAAACAACTTTTATTGCAGAATTATTTCACATTTATGCAGAGTTAAGAAGTTCTATTTAAGCTGCTTGTATTCAAGTAAATATTTAGTTATTCCAATCAGTTCGTAAAATATAAAAATTTACAGTCATTTAATACTACTGTTTAGTTCAGGTTACTGTTTATGTTTAGTTTAAGAAAATTATGTTAACTGGACGTCTAACACAAATAGGCCTATGTTAGCAATGCAGCTTTTAGTCAGAGTAGCGAAACTGGACCATACGCCGCTATACACAGACATTCTCACAACGGTTCAGAGTTTAACATCAGCTGGATTTTTAACGGTTCAGAGTTTAGCATTTACTTCAGATGGAGTTTTAACTTTTTAATCATACACTCTAGAGACCAGTGCCTCATAAGAGTTATTGACCCAAATTTAATAGGCCTATCTTTTCCAATTCCGTTTTTCTGAAAGTAATTCATCCACTATCACTAAATATAAAATAAATTTATATAACTAATTCCTGGTTTAATTTCTGGTTATCTCACAATTACACTAAACCTATAAATGGAAAATCGAACTCTTACCGCCCAGAAGTGACCTGCGGATACGGCTAGACCGATTATGATGACCGCACTGGCATCATTAGCGACGAGACCAGGTCGTCTCCGGTCCACAGTGGCAAACACGGTCAGCAGCAGAAAGAACGTGATGATCATTTCAACAGAAACGATCTGAAACCAAGCCATGTCTGGTCTGGGAACCTTATCGAGAGGATTAACCGTCTTGTTAGTAGGCAATGGGTTATTGATGTAATACGGTGCTGTTATATAAATGGTCGCTGCGCCCAACACACCGCCAAAACATTCGCTGACTGCGTAGAACACTGCTCGCGTCAGACTCATCTTTCTCGTGACGAAGAAGGCGACGGGCACGGCCGGGTTAATGCAGCCGCCGCTGACGTGGCATATGCACCAGACGATGACGGCCACTGAGAAGCCGGCGCAGAGAGAGGTCTGAACGTTGTCGTGGCCCATGATGCCCGAACCTCCCACGATGTTGATGAGGAGGGCCGTGCCGATGATTTCTGTTAGCAGGCAGAGCCAGAATCGACTCATCTTGAGCTCCTCAAATCCCAGCGGAGACACCATCGTGGTAGATATTTAATTACTTCTAAAATATGAAAAATTCTGCTGATGTAATTCGTATTTAATAAGATTTATGTGTAGAAAGAGAGAGAGAGAGAAAGAGAGAGAGAGGGGGGGACAGAGAGATAAAGAGTTTGAGATTTTTCACGATCTGGAGCTCTTTTACATTCTAATCTGCGCTCTTGTTCTTCTCCTTATGCTTACATGGAGAGAGAGAGAGAGAGAGAGAGAGAGAGAGAGAAAGAGAGAGAGAGATAGAGAGAGAGAGAGAATGAGAGTTCCTGTAGCAGTAACGATTGAGATTCGATGAACGTTAAGTTGCAGCGTTCATTTAATACTATTCTTCCGTCATTCAGATAATCAGATTAATCTATTAATAACTGTTTTAAAACTTCAAACTATATCTAATATACTAAGAATTACAAGGCGGTAAAATCTTGATTATAAAAAAGCTGGTAAAGCTAATGTTAATGTCAGTTTCCTCACTCGAAAGCGACGTCAATGACGGGTGAGCCCAGGATTTGAACCCCGCACATACTGATCCGAGGTCGAGTACCTTACCGACATCGCGACCGGCTCCAGCCGATAACGTCGGCTGGAGTTTATCATCATAAACGTATATCATCTTAAAAGTCGATCACGTCGTAGGATTTGGATCAACATTCGTCAAATAAAACTTTAGAGCAGTAGGAACTTGAAGTTAAAATGTAGCACAAGATACATGTATACTGCATTGAAAAGAACTTCGAACCCTTTGTTTGGTTGAAAATAATTATAGAGTAAATATGTTTGGCAGAAGTTAAATGTAAGCCACTTAAATTAACTGAATTCCGGAAAGCGAGATACCAAATTTTGTTAACATTTACCGAATTCTCGAAAGCAATGGAGAAAATTTTAATTTAGTTTCGCTTCAAATTTGAATAGCCTACATTACATTATGCAATTATTGCTTGCTTAATTGTGATTATTAACTTCTGTTAAAGCTTTTTAAAATGATCACAATATCATATAAATCAGTCAATCGCAAGACTTGTAACTAATATAACCATAATCATGGATTTTAAAGAAATGCTTAAGGGGTGGGAGTAATAATTGAAATTTTGTGTCGTTTTGAAATGGCACTTAGGTTCTTCAAAAGCTAGGGTACGTAGGTTCTTGAAAAGGCCCTGAAATCTTCCACCAATACAATTTGTTTATAGTTTTATCAATTTTTTTCCTCAGAAAAACCTGACGACCTAGGCAGACAGCCGTACCTTGAGTGAATTTTTGGCTGCTGATGTCAAATCAATGGGTGGAGGAAAATAATGTTTATTGGGAGGGCAAATTTCTCTGACTGGTGTCCCAAGCTATCATGTTAAAAGAGTCCTTAGATCAGCGCGGATGGAAATCGAATCCACGAGAGTTCAATTTACTTCAGGATATGTTATTTAAAACCTCGTGACTTTAACCCTACGCATCTAACCTCTGCCCAATACATACATGACCATGCGGTGCTAATTCTATCGTAATTAATTAACAATAACTAAACTCAACCAGATGATGTCACTAAGCTTGACATGATAATGATACACATTCTTGTCTCTGTTTCCTCTCTCCCTCTCTTTCTCTCTCTGTCTCTCTCAGTGTGTTTTTCTACCTAAGGTAAGGTCTAAGTTATATATTCCTACTTACAGTCTGCTTTCTGCAGAAGTGAGCAAAAGTATAATTAGTCGATTACTAAACGAAAGATTTTAATAGCGTTTACAGCTGTAAAAGAGCTGTAGCGCCGATGTTAACGTCAGTTTCATCTCTCGAAAGCAAGATCAGTGACGAAAAGGTTACAGCGTGTCTACTAAAAAGTTGCAATTTAAAAATAAAAGTTTCATTCATTCATCCATTCATTTAATATCAAAGTCGTAAATTTTCATCAACAATTGGAAAGCATTTCAAAACGAATAAAAATTATTGATATAATTTAAAAAATTATATAGCCTAAATCTGTTCTTGTTTCAACTTCAAGTGGTCTTTTTTATATATTCTTGGAATTGCTGAAGCACTGAAACAAAGACTGGCCATTATGCTGGTCTAAATACAGCAGTCAACTGGTGGACAGTTTATTCAGCGCATGTGCTAGATTTACGATTAATCTTTCAGGCGTTAGTTGTCAGTCATTCTTAAACATCTACTCAAATAATCATCAGCAGAAGTAAATAGCCATTTTTATAGTCCGTAATTAACTCAAAGCGGAGTTTTTTCATCAAAAAGCCTTGAAAATTGCTATATTTTATTAAAAGCCATATCTTTGTACCAGTGCACATTTTTACATCAAATTTGCAGATTGAAAGTACAATTACTCCTCTGGAAAACCCGATATTTATTTGAAAATAGTTAAGGTTTTAAGTTAGCCTATTGCAATCCGATGGAGATATTTTTGCCTCAGTTTGTTGTTGGCTTGTAGGTGTAGGTGAAAGTTTTTCTGACAGAAATAAAATGAAATCTTTAAGTTTTTGCTTCCATCAATGGTTTGGTTTAAATATCTTAGAATGTCATAATAGTGTAGTGGTAAAGTCATGAAGTTTTAAATGACAGATCCTGAGGTGAACTAAACTCTCGTGGATTCTCACTCCAGGCCGCACTGCTCTTGGAGTAAAATCTCGGACATTCACAGGACTGATTACACGGAAAATTGAATAAATTACTAAACGGTCTAAACATGTAATATTATAAGCGATAGATTTCAAAATAGTTGGTCATTTCACAATATTGAGTGATTATTATTTTTTATCGTAAAGAAAATGTGACTAAGAGTTAAGTCAGGAATGATCCACAGGTTCTGACTTCAGAACTGTCGACGTTTCATCTTGCTCTCTGCACAATATCGTATTACTGGTCATTTGTTAAATCATCACGCTTTCTTCTGACGATTTTCATTAGTCTAAAGCAATTGCTATCTTCTTTTACATTACTAGCTTATTTGGTTATTCCTAATATAGTCAATGGCTCAGGTGGAGGAAACGCATGCTCTCATTTTTCTGAGGTGCGTTCCCCTGCTCGGGACCCATATTAGGTACTAAGAGATCTGTAAATACATTACAAGGGGGCCCAAAATTTTTTACCGTTCCATTATATCTCAATTCACACTTTAACCACTGAATGTAGTACTTTATATAGGCCTAATTAATAAACGTTCTCTCACTGTTTTCATTCTGTCAATAATTGACAATTGAGGTTCCACTTGATATTATGAAGACACTATTAGGCCTATTATTGACACATGATATTATTCCATGAGATTATTACAGTGAAATGTAACTATAATGTTGTGCTTACGTGAAATTTAGGTCAACAATATGCTAATAATATTACAATTACAGTGTATAAATGTATGATATTAAATTATGTTATTTTTAAAACTTATAAATAACGATAGTATTTAGTGTTTCATTTATTATTAATATTTTATTAATTTGTTTATTGCGGTGATCTGCTAGATGATAATATATATATACACATACACACACGCACACATATATATATATATATATATATATATATATATATATATATATATATATATATTTTATATATACTTTTATATATATTTAAGTATATTTTTATATACTTTTATTAATTATTATTTATTATTTAACTTAGTATTTTTAAATTTAGTGTAAATTTTAGTGCCGACATACCCGAAGTAACAAGAGGGCAAAGTACTTCCGAAGTCTGGTTGTCAGTCAGAGCTTGCGCGTCGACTACTGTCAGATACTCAGATTATCCAATTTATAGTATTTGTGTGATCAATTGAAGACATGGTTGCCCCTCAGGCCATTGTGTATTCTATTGGTGTAGGCATGCTGCTGCCACGTGTGATGCTGCTAGCTGCTGCTGCTGTATGCTGCCGCTGTCATGTATTATGCTGCTGCTCTGTATGATGCTGCTGCTGGATGCTACTGCTGCTGTTATATGCTGCATGCTGCTGCTGAATGCTGCTGTATTCTGCTGCTGCATACTGCTGCTGATAGCTGCTGCTAGCTGCTGCTGTTGTATGCTACTGCCGCTGCTGCTGCAACAGTATGCTGCTGCTGTATGCTGTATGCTGATATTTCTGCTGCATGCTGCTGCTGTATGTTGTATGCCGCTGCATGCTGCTACTGCATGCTACTACTGCATACTACTACTGCATGCAGCTGCTGCTGCATGCTGCTGCTACTGCATGGTACTACTGCATGCCGCTGATGTATGCTGCATGCTGCTGCTGCATGCTACTATTGCATGCTACTGCTGCTGCTGCATGCTGCATAATGTTGCAGTTGAATGTTGTTGAATGCACTTGAACATTGCTGTTGAATGTTGTTTTTTATGTTGCTGTTGTTGACTGTTACAGATGAATGTCAAAGATGAATGTCGTTGTTAAATGTTGTTGTTGAATGTCATTGTTTAACGTTGTTTTTGTTAAATGTTGCCATTGCATGTTGTTGTTGTTGAATTTTGCTGTTGATTTTTGACGTTGAATATTGCTGTAGTTAACTGTTGTTGTTAACTGTTGTTGTTGTTAACTGTTGTTGTTGTTAAATGTTGCTGTTGTTTAATGTTGTTGTTGTTAAATGTTGTTGCTGTTGAATGTTGCTGTTGAATGTCGCTATAGGTAACTGCTTTTGTTAAATGTTGTTGTTGTTGTTAAATGTTGTTGTTAAATGTTTTTGTTGTTAAATGTTGTAGTTGTTAAATGTTACCATTGAATGTTATTGTTGTATGTTGCTGTAATTAACTGCTGTTGTTAAATGTTATTGTTGTTAAATGTTGCGGTTGTATATTATAGTTGATAATACCGGATGTACACAGGTAAATGAACTCTAATTCAACATCATAATCTAATCAACATATTTTAATATAAGCTTAGGTCTGTTTTCGCACTAACAATATATCAGTTGAATATGGCAGTTGATACCACCGGATATATACAAGTACATAAACTCTAGATCAACTTAGATTTATTGTCAGAGCGAAAGCAGACCTAAGCTCATATTAAAATTCAATCTGTGTGTAATTGAATATCAATTAATTGAGATAAGATAAGATTCAGGTGGTGTAAGTTCAAATCTCGCCTTTCCTCTCTCGTCCGGTATGGAGTACGCCCTTAGAAAGTGTAAAACAACCAACCTGTTTCTTGTTTCTATTTCTCAATGCTCATTTGACAACAGTGCGGGTGACATGAGTACATATTGGCTACACCTAGTGTTTCCTCAGAGCTCTACAGAACCAACCTTCAGCTTAAGCTGACAGTAAAGTGCATATTTAGCCTCTCTATCTCTAGTGCTCTGGCAAGTGGGAGGTCCCAGGTACATATTCTTGCTCATATGCTGCTTTTCACGCTCCATAAAGAGCACATCTTCGATTAACGAGTTAATCCCTTCTCGAATGGCTATGCCTTATCCACACTTCAATAGTTTAGTATAGCATGTGCTTATAATGTAGCCGATTTAACCACGAAAGCATATGTATGTATGTGTATATATATGTATATATATATATATATATATATATATATATATATATAATATTATATATATATACAAATATTATATATATATACTTTATATATAACATATATATATATATATAATGTTATATATATATATATACAAATATTATAAGAAATATAATATAGAAATCATCTCCACGTGGCTACAAGTCTCTACACTGTCATATCTGCGTCAGTCGCATCTTACGAACACGTGCAATTGTCGATATGTTCAATTCTCAATTTTCCCGAACCTACTCGGCTACATGCCCACAAGACAGTAAGTGGATCGCTAAATTATCGAGCTGTTCTAACATTACTAATCTGTAAACTATCTCCTTTAGAATGCGATGCATACTTCTATACATGTATATATATAATATTATATATATTATATATATACATGTATATATATAATTATATATATATATATATATATATATATATATATATATATATATATATGTGCCTGTGTGTATATCTTATATGTATAAACAAAAATTATAACTTATGCTATAGTTATTCTCTTCAATAAAGATATTGAATAATTTGAATATTATGAATAATTAATTTAAGTTTTTAAATAATAGAAATAATTTTTATTTGTGTAAATCAATTAATGGCTAGAGGTCAATAAGCAAAGAACAGAGTCGGGGCTTACAACGGCTGGGTTGTCAGGAAAGTAGGCCTACATCGAGTGCATGGAAGCACATTGAATTTTAACCAAACATAACATAATATAACGGCACACTAGGTCAGGAAGCACAGATGCTTGTTTAAGACCCATTTCCTCCTTCCTCTCCATGGTTATTAGTAATCGTTGCCTTTTGATGGCGCATCAATTGCAGCCGGCGCGGATTTAACCTTCCATCACCCTGGGATTTTTTCCTTCCTAAGCTTTTACCAACACTCGGTCTTCCAAGGTGGTCATCCACAAAGTACTAACCGAGGTCGATGCAGCTTAACTTCGATAATTGACGCGCAACTAAACCAAGTGCGCTAATCCCGCCGTCCTAAACTCCTACAACTGATCCGCTAGCGGTATCTGACCAATCACGTTACCGAATGAACCCACATTCAATTAACATAATATGAGCCGGCGTAAATTGTCTGCGTTTTTTAAGTTGAAATGTTTAACTTGATTAACTTGCTAAACTTTCGAGTTTCAAGTTGGATAGAAGTAATCTAATTGTTTTACAGGGACATACAGTGACGTACAATACCTCCATGACGACCAAGGCGCCAACGCTGATCAATGTTTCCAAGTTTCTTGACGTAAATAGCCTACTTAATGGTCTGCATGTATTTCACTAACAATTAAGAATCAGAGAATTTTAACATTAACAAATTGTAAATTACTGATTTATTGTGGATATACATATCAACTCTAAAAAGTTATTTGCGTGATGCATGGCTCCAGTGTAGTAATTTAGGCTACAATATTCTGAAATTTGGTATTCCTGCCGTTATTAATTTTCTCAATTAAGCAATCAGCGCTTAGTCTATCGCAGAAAAAGCACAGAACTTGTCAACATACATGTAAAATTGATCCGCTATTGGTTAGCCATGATCTTAGAGACAGAGCCATTTTTGACAAAACAGACATCATCGGTCGCTTCCAACTTCAGCAGAGTTCATACTGACGTCAGTTAGGTTTGACTTACTCTGTATGGCTTCTGAGCCATACAGAGCTTCAAGTCTGTTTGAAGCGTTGTTCGGGCTAGGAATATTGGTCAAAGTCTGAACTGTCAGTGTCCTATATCCGATGCGGCTCGATCATTCGAGATGTGGCTAATGCCGGCGTTTGTTCTGGCCTCAGGAACCACTGAGTCTGAAGTGTTGTTCACAACAACAACAACAACTACTACAACAACAACAAGAGAATTAGAGTGCTACTGTCGTCCATGATAACATAGAGCACTATGGTACCAAATCCAAGCCGATGAGCAGAGTGGGGGGGTCCATAAACGGTGCAAAGCCGAAATCCGGGAGCTCAGTTCGAGGAAGGGTACCAGTGGAATGGAGGTTTACGTGTTTTAACCTCCAGGGTTTCATATGATACAGTCCCAGAACTGGATCAACTGAGAACTGAGATCATCAGTCAAATCTTCATGACTGCCTCTTTGATCGATTGGTCATTTTTAGTTAACCAAAAGGCGATAATCGGTAATGATTTCAGGGACAACGCTGAAATGATAACCCTGAAATCAAACAGGTAAGGGGTACATATACCGGTGTTGAAACCGTTGCCCCTGCATGACATCTTGATGTTAACTCTTCAGTCTTCTGCCCTTGACGGTAAAAAAGCAACAGGAGACAGTTAACAGCTTTTATACTTTAAGTGACATAATTATTAAGATTATTTGCACATATTTTTAATATGGCCTAGTAATAAAAGAAATGTGAGGGTCGAGATGATCTGCCCCATACGCACCACTCATCAAGCCCTTGCACTTTGCCGGTGAATTTTGAAAAATCCTGATATCTGCCTATCTCTTAATGTACTGCCTACTGGCAGGTCCGTGTATTAAAATTCCTTCACACGCATTCGCATATATCCATCCTTAATGCTTTAAATTTGTTGATTACTTTTCTTTGTTTTAGCCAGAGATTTGTTGCAACCTGTAGAGTTCTCACAAATCAATTGCCAAGGTATATGTAATACAAATATGTCTTTATTCTTATGTACGTTGAATGATGCTAATCCATTTATGAACTTTTGATCATTCAAAATAATCATCAGTAATTCAGTTGACTCTGACTCTTGTGACGGTGTCATGTATCATCTAATAGTTTTATTGCACGAAGTCGCCACTAGAAATTTGATATTACAGCAATCATCCAACGACCAGTACTAAATGCTGGAGTCATTTTTATGGCACAACCGGTAATTCAATACATTTATTGGACCATTCATTTGACAATCTTTAGTATATAAGAGCATAACCACCACTTGCCTCGACTTTCGTTTATGCTTCCTATACACTATACTAGTACACATTCGTGCCTTATGGTTGATGTTGATTAGTTGATGAGTATGATAGTGCCCGAGTGACTACTGTACATTAAATAGATTATGGATATAACAACGTTATAGGCCTAAGCGATAGTGAAACGTTACAACTCTTGAATGCTACATGTGTAAGAATGAAGAAGAATTGAAGCGTTATATACTATGGACCTACCAGTAGGCCGTGAACTGAGAGAGAGAGAGAGAGAGAGATAGAGAGAGAGATAGAGAGAGAGATTATTATATACACTTGCAAAATTCTGTATCTAATGTTATAGGTAGGCTATATCTGGTTAGGTATAGTTATAGTTGGTTCTTGGTCTCATAGTTGGTTCTATGATTAGCAAACTATTATTATAACCTTGGAAGAGATTCAAAATAACCTACCAGAACCTGTGAAGCAGAAAAAATTGTCTTCAAAAGCACTGAATCCTTTCTGTGCAGTTATGTGTTCTCTTGTGGTCTCTGTGTACTCAGTCGCAATATCTTGTGGTGCTTTAGCGCCTGTTTGAGTAGAGTCTGCAAGAGACGTCCCTGACATTGCCTTATGGCGAGGAACCGGACGTTAAATTCTTATTGATTGATTGATTATTTGATATAAAAAATTATAGATATCAACATGGCTGATTATTTCACTAGAATGCTTGGTTATAAAACGCTTTTAGTTATGTTGTTGCTATCAAGCAAAAGACTGCTAGTGGAGATTCATTTTTAGATGAAGCGAATTTTTAAGCAATATGGCCGCCACTGTGGCTGTGGAATGTGTTAAATATTTGGATTCTGTGACAATTTTCTGATATTTCAATATTTATATGCGAAATATCGTATAAATTCGCATGGAAATTACTAATATACCAAATTATGTAACAATAAATTAAATTGTCACTTACTTTGTAGCTTACACTGTAATTTTGGAGAGTAATTAAAATACTTTAATTTAAAATGTTTTAAAATACCAAGACAAAGAAATCAAATTGTGTTAACATTGGTTGGCGACAATTAACAATTTATCATTAAACGAGATATTTGTACTGTACGATATCGTTCATAAGGTTAAGGGTTGACTTTAGATTATATTTCATTTATTCTTGCCAATTTCGGAAAAGTTCCAATAAGTCACCTATGGTAGTGCTAATACCAATGAGTTTTTGTTCCTAGTCTGAGATTTGTTGCAACCTGAGTTCTCACAAACAAATTGCCATGGTATATGTAATAAAATATATATTTTTGTGCTTATGTAGGTTGAATGATGCTAACCCATTTATGAACTTCTGGTCATTCAAAATAATCATCAGTAAATCAGTTGACTCTTGAATGCTACACCTATATATGCAATGGGTTTAAAACAGAGCAGTCCCGCAGAAGAAATTAGTGACTATGGAGCTAGAAGCTCCGCCTCTACACACAGATATCCGCCATCGCCGAGTGGACCATCACTGTTAGCTCTCGGCGCCGAAAGCGTAGGAACTGCAGTACGCACTAGAGCCTTAAGTCTAGGTAACTTTATAAGTTCTTCGATCAACGATACTCTGTCATTGAACTCCAGCGTTAGTGGTCACACGGGTCTGCACGACGCAACACCTGGTGACAGTGACGATTATTCCTCAGATGATGACGATGATCTGTCGCCCTCAATATCTACCGCGTCGCTTCCAACACATCTGACTTTTTATCAGGGTAAGTATTTTAGACTGTTTTGACTTTATTATTCATGATAGTCACATGTGACCATAAAGTAAGCACAGATAATATGACTTATAATGAGCAAATATACCTATAATCATTTGTGAAATATATAGTAGTTTTAAATTAACAGAAAGTATGAAATTTTTGAAAAGATAATGCTGGAATTTCCAAAAATGTGCCATAGATATTCACTAATAACAACTAAATTTTTCCTGCTAATCTTATAGAGCTCTTTTTCTTACAAGGCTTCATTTCAATTGTAATGTTTTTAATAATATTTTCAATAATAATTTTTACTTGTCTATGCCAGCGTTACATCTACACAGTTATTTCTAGTTAAAGGCTGTATGTGTTAACAACTTGACATTTAAAAAAATTAAAAGTATCTTTTGACTGGGTTTATTGTTCTGGATTTATAAGTTTTTGCATTTAGCTGATATATCCTTAATAAGTTGGATACTCTAAATTAAACATTTTAAAGTTCAATACTTCATCAAGTAAATAGTATAATTACAGAATGGTTATATATATGGTTTGTAGATTTCTTCAAACTTTTTGTTAGTAGTTATTTCCTCTTACTGAAGGCCTCTTTTGCCTGATCAATTGTACATTTTATTTCTGTTGCACATTTCTCGTCTTTTGTTATTGTGTGTCCTATATATCTGAAACTCTTTAACTGTTATAACTTAGTACTGTCTATTTCTATATTGACTCCTCCTCCTTTTCTAGACACTCTCACTTTAGTTTTCTTTATATTAATTTTCATTCCTTACTTTAATGCTATAAAGTTCATGGCATCCACAATTTTCTGAAAACACATTTCGCTACTGGCAATCATACGTTGATCATTGGCAAATCTTACATCTTACATAAGTTTATCTTCATTATACAATCTTCCTTTTAGTATTAAATAATTTGATAAAAATTTAGTATGAAAATTGTTTTACAGATATCAAGTGTCCTGTTTGTCACAAGCATGTGCCTGCAGATAATGCCGAAGTCCATCTTCTCATGTGCCTCACCAAACCTCAAATTGTATACAATGGTAGGTCCCAGCGAAATATTCTATAGCGGCTTAAATTTCAAACGATTATGTAAATAAAATATAAAATTTCTTCCAGAATTGTCTATAACAGTTTCTACTGAAAAAAATTATATTAAATCAGTATTTGTGTATAGTAGTGAGTTATGGATAGTAACAAAAAGCTTAGAAAATGACATAGATGTTTTTCATAAAAAATTACTAAGAAATCTCCTAAAAATTCACTATCCATACACAATTAGTAACATAGATATATACGAAAGAACAAAAGAGGCTCTTTGGAGTCAAATCATAAGGAAAAAGATACAGTTGGATAGGCCATATGCTAAGACTAAATGAAAATACTCCAATTAGAACAGCATTAAAATATAGACTACTAAAATGAGGGTAGGAATGGGAAATAAATACACATTAATTAAGCAATATAATAATGATATAAGTCAATCAGATACCAAATTCAGTCTTATGCAGGATGATGTTTATGACTTTGCACAGGATCGTGATAGGTGGAGGCAGAGGGTTGAGGAGGCTGCTCTGGTGTCCACCGAGTCACGTTGCACAGAGTTTTATATATACTGAAAAATGAAGACGCACACACAAGATTGAAGTGTTGAAAACAGATATATATTAAATTGCTGTCTAAACAGTATACCTTGTTCTTTATTAGCTCATGATGATAGCCGGGTAGTCTCAAAAGCAAGCAATTATAACTGGGGTTCATTCTGGAGTAATCTAGTGAACTTGAAAGAGAATGGAACAGATTAATGCTGTTTGCTACCAGTCCGTAGTGAAAGTATTCATTAGCTTGTCATCATTAAATGGATGTAAGGGCTTTTCTCATGTTGACCACATATCTTTTATACTTCTAAATAAATTTTTTACTGCTAAATAAATTTATGAAATCATGACTATCAACATTATGTAGAGGTTATCCTGATTTCGTCTCGGAATTTGTCAAGGTTTATTTTGCTTTTCATGAGACTTGTAGAAAAGCTCAGTTCGTGTTAACTTTATAATCACATTGTCTGATATCTTGTCTATTTATCTAATATCAAAGTGTGTAATAAATATAATTAATTAGTATCTGTTGTGCATTCAGACTAGTTTTGCATGTAATGCTTCAGTTTTTGTAAAGACTTGTTTGATTTTGTCTCTAATTTGGCCTCCAACTAGTTTTTCCATTTCAGCTTAATTCCAGATAACTAACTATATAGCTAATTGTTGTTATATATTAAATATAGGCTTATGTATTTTAAAATTGCAGATGATGTATTAAGCGAGGATAAGGGTGAATGTTCTATTTGCCTTGAGGACCTACTGCAGGGTGACACTATAGCCAGGTTGCCGTGTCTCTGCATCTATCATAAAGGGTTTGTATCGAGTTTTGACTTGACAACTACTGCGTAATATAAGCACTTCTATTTTGCAGAAGCTTCGTTTTTTATTTTGCCATAAATGGTAGGTTTCCTTCTAAATTTTGAGCTCAGTTATGCAGCAATGTCGAGGTGTATTTAAAATGTGGTGTTTATATCTTGATAACATTAAAATCTAGAACTAAGACTAAAAATCTGAGACTTCTCTGATCTAGTGTTAATTTACAATTGAATAATTGTGAACATTTATCTATTTATTCGTGTTTCTAATGTTAAAAGAGCTTGTTACATCACAAAATTACTTATTTAAGTAAGTAATTTCAGTTAATTAAGTTATTACTTCAGTTAATTAAGTTTTTTTTAATTATTATCAGGATTAAAAAATTTGTAAAAGTAGTAGAACATGACATTTGCTGTTCACGTACATGTACTGAATCGTTCATAAAGTTTAATAAAAATAGAATGAAACTTTCATTATATACTTAGTTTTCTATTTTGTAAACATTAAACATAGTCAAATTTACAATTCAGTATTGTAAAATATGTGTAAGTAAACTAAAGATTACATGTGATATATAAAAATTTGATAAATGCGATCTACATTAAGGAATGTAATATTAATTAGTGATTAGATTTAGTAACCAAGCAAAATTCTGTTTAAGTATTAATTGATATTAAGAGTGTACACTAAATAGTATAAATTTATCATTTTATAAGGTACATACATAGGTATCTTACTATTGCAATATTTCTTATTGATTTATATAGCTTTTATAGTTATTTATTTTTATAAATATTTATTATTTTATAGACTTTTATTTATTTATTTTTTTAATTTTAACTGGGATTCAAGGGAGGATGATGATGATGATGATTATTATTATTATTATTATTATTATTATTATTATTGTAGATATTTACTTATAGATATTTATAGGTTTTCAGTTTAATTTAAATTAAATTTTTTGTAATCAATTAGATGATTTTGAATTTCACTTGGTTATATGCATGGTATATTCATGTTATATACATTTGTGTTACTTATATTTAGCTATGGCTATGGATATCGATATTCAAAAGGCTGTTTAAGTAATCTGTCTAAAGCTAATCCACTTGCTTTTAATATAGTCATTACTTAGCTATTTTCCATGTACAGTTGTATATTGTATATTGTTTCCATGTACAGTTGTATATTGTTTACATGTACAAGATTATTGAGAATTTGTGTTGTGGTTTACAATAAAATCATCGTCATCATCTTCCCTTGAATCCAAGTTTAGCTAGAGTCAGGATACAAATAGACCTTCTCCACCTCTATCTGCAGAAGTACTTTTACTTTCTTTTTAGAAATTATTTTACCTATTTCTGAAGCCTAGACTTTCACCAACCAGATGCCCTTTCTGACGTTGGTTTGGATCTTAGTGCTTGTAGCCTATTATGACACATGCAGTCTAAGGTTGGTCTATTCTTCTGCGACCCTGACACAACATATGTAACATGGATGTGGTTTAAATAAATAAACGAATATAATAAAATAAATGTGACTGTTTTTGATTGACTGTACAGGTGTATCGATCAATGGTTTGGGGTGAATCGCACCTGTCCCGAGCATCCCGGTGATTAACCTAGACGACCATGACTCCACTCTGAGTGAGTCTATAGAAATCCCAACAATTCTGACAGTATAGAGTTACAATCAAAATAGTACCAAGTCATTGTATGTTCGACTGTGAACGGCGTTCCTGTTTACGTAGTGAGAGCTTATAGAAATCTGAAATTATGTGACGCAGACTTTCAACTCTTTAAATATATATGATATATTGAATTGGACCTTATTTGATCTTATGTCAAAATGTGTGGTTGTGAACTATTAGTATTGGTTATAATTTGTCTCTGATTGGTGCCAAGCGCACATGCATGTATAAGTATTTTATACTTCTGTTCACCATTGATTGAGAGTATCATAATCAACCTAATACAATCAATCTTTCAGAGAATGTTATACTGCATTAATACTAAGTATTTTAGATAAATTCTATTGTTGGGTTTTGTTAATGTTTATAATGTCGCTTGTATAATGAGGTTAGGATTGGAGAGATCATTTGCCATATCCCACGATATTCTAGTCTTATTGCAGATTATCAAATTTTGCTGATAGTCTAATAGACCGACTGGTAATATTGTGTAAAACAGTACATTAAGAAACAAATTACTACTTATTTCAATCATTTTATACTTTAACAATTGATTGACGGAACCAGTTGATCTGTTAGGATTCTTTAAAACAAAGATTCTAAATTCATTTCCTATTCTGCTGCTGCTGATGTTAGAATTTTGACCTATTGAATAATCCATGATATCAGGGCGTCTTTCTATAATGGTGTCTGAATATGTGTCGATTTTTTATTTCTATGTGATATGTGCTGCTTTATGTGAACGATTGCAATTGTAGGAGAGTTTGCTCAATAGTTACTTGTCTCTGAATATATGAGAGTGAACAAGCTATAATATGAATAAGCTATAGGGCTTATTTATTTTTAAGTGAATGTTTTGGTTTTTTTTAGCATCATTTGCTTTCTCTTCTCAGGTCTTATGTATGTCAGTGACAGTTCTGTCGAGAATTTTTCCTTTTACCATTTAAGAGATTAGAAGAATTACAATTTTTTGGTATATTTTTTAAAATGTATGCGAGTGGTGTCAGCAACTGTACTTGGTGCTGCAGTCTTATCCATGACAGCTTTATAGTCCAAGTCAATCAGACTGTCAAAAATATGTATAAATTCATATTAAAAAATTTATTGAAATTTAATTTTGTATCATGCACTAATTTACATCTTGGTTGCTATTCATGTAGAAAGAAATTTAAGGATATTGAATTGTGTGTATGGGAAAATAGACTTTTAGTTTTTGAAACTGCATTTAAAGTATCATTTTAAATATATCGTATATATTGATTATCTTTTAATTCGATAGCATTTAAATCTATTGCAACTGTTTGTGTTTCTTATTGAATCTTTAAATGAAGCACTTTTGCTTTCAGTGGAATGACTCTCAAGATTCTTCCTTTATTGAGCTTCTCTGAACTTAATGAAGTATCTTGACAACAATGAACTTTCTCCTGCTGAGCAACTTTTTTCCTGGATGCATTACAAACATTTTTTAGTTTAGATTGATAACAGGATATTTTTGTTAAACTGTTTATATAAGTAACCCAATAGTTACTTAGTCTAAATAACCTCAGTTAACCTAATCTGTAACATTACTTAACAACAATTAGAGTGCCATTGTCCATCATGACAACATTGATCACCATCGAGACGAATCTGAGACCGTGAGCAAAAAAAGGTCCCAACTTAGTGCAAATTCCAAAACCATAAACCCAGTCCATGGATAAAATTAGTCTATATTTTAGTACTATATATATGTCCTCAATATATTCTTTGATGTGGAAGGGTTGTTAACTCTTTAATGTCATTATGTAGCAGTCTGTACATGTACCCCTATTTGATGCTTTATTAATTATATTTAGATGTAATATGGATATTTGGGAGACTCGTTATAATTGATTATATTTACTTTAGTTGGTCTTCGGGATTTTGTAATGCTGTAGTTGGACCATTTTGTAAACTGTTTTTAGCATTTTATTGAATTATTTTATCTAAAGATCCATGGAACGTTCACTTATTAGTTATTTGGTTGCAAATACATCATGATGTTTATAATCTTTCAGCCGATTCAAATTTCTAGAAATTTAATACACCTTTAATTATAAGGAGTATCGTGAGCTTACGAAGGATCAGTAGACAAAATGAACGTTTCTGCGGCTGAAATGTCCTTCAAACTGTAAGTCTAATTCAAGCTGATAATAAATTAATTTGTTGATATATAGCTTAATGCCAGTATAATGATGAATCTTGTTTCTAATATATTCTATGTGTTTTTTTGTAAGTGAGCAGTCAATGTTATTATAAAGTCCAATAACCTAATGTTATGTGTTAAATTGTTGTGCAGCAATGGTAGAAAATTGAGCTTGATGCCAGCTGGCGCTATCTATAGCAAATATGTATTTAAACTTGGAAAGGATTTATAGTAACCTGCCAGAATGATTAAGCAGTCTAAATGGGTCTTATATCAAACTTGTGAGTGCTTTCTGACCCAGTACTGTTGTTATTATTATTATCAGCTTAGACAGTTTTGTCCGCTACTTTTCTAGTTTGAATGATTGCAAGTTTAAGCAGTAACTGGTGATGTTGTTTAATATTGAAGCCGTTTAGATTGTAAGCCAACTACTAAGAATTTTTATAGTCATAACTATGTACATTCTGTAACACATTTTGTAACAAATTTAGCAAACTGTACTGTAGTAGGATTTTTATTTAAATTTTCAAATATTAATCTGAATCATATTAACGGCTCCTGTACTGGCAGATGATGTTGTAAATATTTTAATTAATTGGTTTCGCAATTGAAGCCCATGACGATGAAGCAAAATATATTTAGTTGCTGTTTTGGATCACAAAACTATATTTATTGATCTGTGTGTATATTTTGTTTTGTTTGAATGTGGTTTGAAACTAGACATAGACTTACCAAGTATCAAACAGTCTTTGGCGACTCATACTTGTGCTTTAGGTATATTGGCTTGTAGCATTTTAATTATACTACTATAATACTATAGCATACTATCATTTTAGTTATTTGATTTACTGTTAGTTAAGAGGTGAAGCTTCTTTGTCCAGGTACTGAAACCAATATAAAAAATCAAATCTACTTTCATCATCACCCTTGACATAATGAAACACTGCGAAGCCATAGCCAACTCGTTACAAACGAGTTTTATACTTGCACATTAACTATAATTAAGATCTTTTCCTGTCTCTGTCTCTCTCTTAAATTAATGAAATTTAGTTATTTAAAAAATATAATGATTTACTGAAAACGATCTATATAGTCATTTATTTCGTCATTTAGGGCTAATAGCTATAATGAGATAGAAAAGATTATATGTTATCAGAATCACGAAAATATCTGTATTTAAAATGACATTAATTTTGATTTTTAATTATGGCTTGGTATTGCAGAATGTGCTAGCATTCACTGACTTTCTCGGAAGTCTCCGATGATAAAGTTTCACAGAGTTTTCTCCGACTAAATATATCTATAGAAACGGACTGAGTTTTATATTTCTTAATATCACAATAACTTTTAAGCCTATAGCCTACAGTATATTCTACAATACACATGATTCTAAGAAACTCAGTACTATAGATATAGCATGCAGCATCATATAATTAATATAAGATCATCACCGATATTAGCCTGCTACAGTCATCACTACAACAGCCCTACCAGATTTCTATCTAATGGCCCATGTAGCCTAACATGCTAAGTAAATGATTCATTTCAGTTTTCTTACTTGAAGATCCAGTGTCATCTGATCACTGAACACTCTTGTTTCTTCTTCTTCTTAGACTTTTGTACTTGTTGTGGTTTGTCGTTTCATCTTGTGAAGATGTGCTCTCATCTCTTCGGTGCTTAGATTTCTTGTGCTTGTGGTGTGAAGTGTCATCATGTGAAGATGTGCTCTCATGTCTTCAGTGCTTAGATTTCTTGTGCTTGTGGTACGATGTGTCATCATGTGAAGATCTGCTCTCATCTCTTCGGTGCTTAGATTTCTTGTGCTTGTGGTACGATGTGTCATCATGTGAAGATGTGCTTTCATCTCTTCGGTGCTTAGATTTCTTGTGCTTACGAAGTGAGGTGTCATTTCTCTGGTGCTTAGATTTCTTCTGCTTATGATGTGACATGTCTTCTTGTGAGGATGTGCTTTCGTCTCTTTGGTGCTTGGATTTCTTGCGCTTACCTCCGTGCCCTTCTCCAATATGGCGTTCTGAACTTCTGCTCCTAGACACATGTTTTCTGTTAACAAAGCATAAAATGTAGTTGATATCTCAGAATTTCGGTTGAATTTTAAAGTTAACCAGTTAGAACACTAGTCCTTAAAATAGTGCACTGTAAGCAGCAAAAACAAACACTACAAAATACACAAGTTAGCATTTTACTTCTTTGATTTCATTTAATTGCCTAGAAGTAATAGCATTATAGAATTATCCTTATATGTTCTACATATTAACAAAATAGACAAAAGTGGGCTATATCAAAATTTATGTGCCGTTTGTTATTAGCAACAGTACGATTGTGCATAGGTAAGATGAGGCATATATTGATTGCTTTTAAGACATAACCACCAATATAAGTGAAAGGAAACCTTTTATTTGATTTCTTTTTCTTCTTTTTCTTCTTCGAATCTGAACCAATATCATCTGCACATTAAATCATTGTATCATTCAATAAGTGCAGTTATAGTTTATCATTGAGAATTGTATCGAAACATCGACAAATTTTAAACACATGAATAATGTTACACTAAAAGCTAAATGTCTGTTTCCCAATAACAACAAATTGTCAGCAAAATTTCTGATAGAATTTGAAACTGGAGTATTCTACTCAGAGAGAGAGAGAACCATGGTTATTTCAATACACTCATAATATGCAGTGACATACACGAACAAGGCCGTCGAGGAAACAAACAAGTAACCTATATAGTTGACCACCCCTCAATCATATAAATTGAAAAATAACTAGGCAATCCGAATAAACCTGAAATAAAAGTAAAATAAATTTTAGTTAATAAAGTTACTCAACAGGATAACACAATGCATTACCAATATGACCAACCCAGCAACACCATCAATCATCCGTACCATAATGTATCTATTTCTTGTAGATATCGTCACAGTTAGTGCAGATTGAAAATTATGATTCTTTTCATCAAATTCTACTTATTTGTGATAGTGATGATTATATTATCACAATTTTTTAAATTATATTTTAAAGAAATTTTGATAAATAAATAAAAATTCATTTTTCAATCGTTTTAAATTGTAATTGAAACAGAGTCAATAGTATATAGTCTATATAAATGGCCCTCCAATAACAATCAAGTTTTCAATGTGGCCCTAATTAGAAAGAGCGTGCCCACTCCTGTTCTTTAGGAAGTTACATTAAATTATAAAGGAACGTGATAATAATTAACTTCTATATATATTATTTCTCATATTATTAGAAATTACAACAGAGACAACTAAGATTTTACAAACTTTTTACAGCCTGAAGCAACGGAGAGACAAATTCTTCATCGGATTCAGAACTGGTGCTGCTAACATCCAGAATAATGTCCTTACTCGGATCCACCTGCAAAAAGTTTCTGCATTGAAATGTCAAGTGACCCGCTGTAAGATAAATACAACAATTGCAATAAATACAATATCAGATACAACGAAATCATATACAATAAAAATAATACAACACAAAAATACAGACAAAGCAAATGTTGCAGTAAAGAGACACAAAACATATATACACCAAAAACAAAATTTCCTATATAATTCATAATATCTTTCTCCATATTATGACATCAACTTTCTCACAAAAATCACTTTTACTATTTTGAATAAATACTTTGTTAATAAATTTTTGAATAAATACATTTTACCCTTTGATGAATGTGATACAGAGATGTTTGATTGGACAGTAAATTAAATATATATATTCTAATTATACATGGCAAATACAATTAAGCAATTAGTAATTAATTTAAGATATACATACTGTAGCCACACTTCCGGCATGCTGTACGAATATTCTGACCAGTATTATCTCTCCCAAGAATTGCTGAAATATTATTCAAAGGTATCAAATTAAAATAAATTTTAAAATTATAAACATTTCATTTTTATTCATTGGTATACATCTTAAAATAAATACCAATGGTTTACAAAGCAGGCAGTATCAGTTTATTTATACCGGAGCCTGGAGAGAGGCATCAGATTGCCTAAGAAAATTAGGGATGGCTGAATCCATTGAGAATTGTACTGGTAATTTTTCTATATGCGCCACATGTTTAATGCAAACCACAAGGTACAAGGTAGTACAAAAGTGAGCAAAGGGGTATTCACTTGAGTCATTTCATATAGAGAGCTTATTTCCTGAAAACAGTAACAAAGGAGTCGTAAACAAAATAAAAGCAGTGGTTGCTTAAAAAAGTGTAAGTTGTGGTCAATCTCACAAAGTTTGGAACTCAGTGGTGTATGAGATCAGATCATCATTAAGACAAATTATGTAATAATTTTAGAATTAACTTAAATATGAGTATTTAATCTAGTAGCATTTCAATTCAATGAAATGAAACTAAGATTTGTAATTTACCAAAAATTTCCTTATCTTGGACTTTAATATCAACAATTCAAGTTCCAAATGCAGTAGATATTTAATAAATGTACCTTACAGTTGCTATTATACTCTTGCGCATTATTATTGAAATTTCTTTAAATACTGCAATATTACTATATTTAATAGATTCCAAAAAGGATTAGTTTCAAGAATACTTAAATATTATTGGTGAAACTATGTATTTTAGAAGACTTAAATACATTATAGTGAAGAAGCTATCTTTAGTTATATCTATTACTTTCAAACCATATATTCCAGTAGCAGAAATGTTCAGTTAGAAATCCATTATAGGCCCTATAGCCTTTGAAAGTCTGAAATTTTATTGGATCTACACGCCAAAGATTCGAACACATTTGTTC
Organism: Enchytraeus crypticus; assembly: GCA_905160935.1. NCBI lineage: Eukaryota > Metazoa > Annelida > Clitellata > Enchytraeida > Enchytraeidae > Enchytraeus > Enchytraeus crypticus. Next base: position 919,546 of record CAJHZI010000528.1, read on the forward strand.
AGAATAAAGCTAATTTAATAACGGTAACTTTGACTTCTGTTTCCGTGTCGCAACGGATACTGTCAGATACTGTCCGGCTGTGATTGGAATTTGAACCGATCTTCTACTTGTTAAGTGAATCAGGATCTTATAATATCACTTACATGAATTTAATATTACAATACAAAATAATGAATTTTACTTATTTTAAAGTAATTTAATTATCATTTGATTAGCTTCTACTTACATGACATGATTCACAGAACAACTTAAACACTGCGTTTCCAATAAGACGATTGATCGTCTTCGTCGTCGTCGTCGTACAATGAAGCGATTCCAATGATAGATTGTTTTTATTTTGAAAGGAATAGGTTGGGCGATATTCTAGAACGAGCGTTGCCAGATGTCGCGTAAGAGACAAAACATTAATGGCAACAACAGCCACACCGTAATTATCTGATCCGTTAATGACAATATCGAACTCTTTATAAACCAAAGCCAACCAAAAGAGCAAAGCACTGAGGTATGCGTTACGATACAATGCCAATATCCAGAAAATTAGTAAAATTAAATTAAGGAAAGGAAGTTTGGTTTACGTCATGGTTATAATGAAATATCTTTTTGAGTTATTCAATATCCAGAAAACGAGTACAAAGACATTAAAGGAAAGTAGGCTTTAGTAATAACAATAATTACTGTGTTACTGTCGTCTATGACAACATCAAGCACTATTGAGACAAATCCAAGCCGGTAAGTGATCAAAACGAGTTTCCAAAATTCAAAGATACCACTTCAAAGATGAAGGGAATTAACGAAAAGAAGGTTTGCGTGATGATCACAAATAGATTACGTTATAAATGAATTAATTAATTCATTAATTAATTTTATATAATTAATTTATTGAGATGAATTTTCTTAATGAATCTTTTTAGGTTTTTTCTGATTTTCTAATTTCCAACGTTCTAGACGTACGGTTTGCTCACCGGCTGTTTTTTAAATCTATGTTGCTCTGCTTTTGGACCCTTTTTAGTTCACTGTCTTCTATTTGATCTCACTCGATGTTGTCATTCACGCCCAGCAGCATTGATTGAGAAAAAGTATTTATATGTGGTAACGCTGACAGGGGGGTGTGTTATTTGTTTACAAACAAGTGTAGAAAATAAAAGTGAGAATTTACGGCTTTCATTTAGTAGTAGTAGAGTAATTATAGAGTAATGCTACCAAAACTTGCAATAGATAATTATGGATGATGCTTTCGAAAATAATATTTTACAGAACATCTAAATAATGAAGAAAATTGGTTGAAACTACATCATTATTATTTGGAAAACTGAAAGTATAGGTTTGAATGAAATGCGCTTCTTTCAAATCTCTCTTTTCAATCATTTCTTGTCATTATTTATACTTGTCCTACTGAATTATTTGCATAAATCTAAATTTTTTCCCTTAGACATCAACGACATCAATTTCAGTGGAACAATTAATATTAAATCTTCATTGTAGTTCTTATATTTTATATTATCTTATACTGTATTTTGTATTATCCTCTAATGTATTTTGTAGGTTATTGTATTTTTAAAAGGCAATATTTATGATATTTACTATCAGTATCTTTATTTAAATGACGATATTTAAATAGATGATTGTAAGTAGAGACATTTAATAAGTAATAGCAGAATGGTGGACTTTCTGGCAGAAAACAACATTTGTGGACAGACAGCACTTAGACTTGTATCGAGAGGAAATGCTATCATCGCCGAGCTGTTGCGGCTCTCGGATTTCATTCCACCAGTATTTAAGCTGGATCCGACACGCCCAGAGAACAACCACAATCGTTATGTCGAACTGATCAGCGATTTTGGATACTTCAAGAGTTCGGAATTGTTTGAAAATAAAATCCTGACTAAACCTGTAAGAATATTTATCCCCTACTTAATGTTTGAATTTAATATGTTAATTCTAAGATTTTAAGAAAATAATTGTGAAGATTTTTTAATAAATCTTTTACTTTGGACTGATTTTCTGGATTTTGGAATTTGCACCATTTTTGGTCCTGCTTTTTGCTTACCGTCTTGATTTTGTCTTAATAGTGCTCGATGTTGTCACTGATGACGTGTAGCACTCTAATTTTTGTTATTATTATTAAAAAATATGAATGCCATTTTCTAGCTGAATTTAGAGCAATATTTACCCTCAGAATATGCCAATTAAATTTTTATATTATAACTCAGAATGCTTTTAGAATATTTGCGAACATAGAATTTAGAACGTTGGTTTTGTGATTTGATGAGTTGAACTTGAGTATGTGCTTTAACACTGGTTAACACAGTAAGCAGGCTTAATCAATGTTAAAAATCAAATATTGACAAGTACAAAATTCTGGTTAGAATGTTAATATTAATCAGAAATTCTATGAGTTTCACAGTCATTAGCCAGAAAAAATAACTAGGCTTCATATGCATTGTGCATTTCGTCTGAAGGTGTATGATATAAGAGTGAAGTGAAAATATTGTTATATATTTAATAATAATAATAAAGGTTAAACATCTCTTTTCTCATCCAAGGATGATGTCAGGGACATCCCCACAACACCCATCACTACAGATCAATTCACCTAAACCAATCTTAATTATAAATGTACGGAGGAGAAAAAATTATAATGGCATAATAACAAATTTTTGGTTGAAAATTTATAGTTGCGAAATCCTTTGTTAAAGTTGCTTTTATTAGAATTAGAATGATATATAAATTCTACTTTGTAATATCTTAAACTTACATTATTAGCAGTACTTGCTGCAATGTAAATTATTTTGAATAAACTTAAAGTCACTGAACTATATTATTTAAAAATGCAGATCACATACAATGCATGAACATTGTATGCTGCATGTTGCCTATTGTTGCAGGGTTTGGAGGATTTGGATGAAGAATTTAAAGAAAATCACATAGAGATATTAACAAGATTTTATCAGGCATTTGAGAGCATCCATAAATATGTCACTGACTTAAATCGGTTTGTAATCCTCAGGACTGTATTTTGTTCATATTTGCTATTTAAAAGTTTCAAAGTTATAAACCATTTTATAGAGAAATTTTAAAAATATAAAAAGTTATTTATAATGTTGTAAATAACCTTTCTTGTCCGAGTAATGGGACTCATTAGTTTAATACTTCGACCAGTTTTAGTGGGCTTAGGTAGTGTAGTACGGAAACTGATGTTTGTCAAAATTTAACTAGTTATAAATGTGATAGGATTGAGTTCCTACTGTAGCACTGTATTGAGGCTGATGCAATCTTGTTGCAGAAATAATATTACAGTGAAAACTCTGTTTGAGATCTGATAATTTGTTTTTTCAATAATCTTATGATGTACCTTTGCTCAAATAATTTTATACTTCTCTTTTAAAAAATTATATTTAGACCAGGAATTATTGTGTGCCATATCTGTCAATGTTGTTCATTTTATCACTGCAGACATTCATGTTCTCTTGTAATTAGATTTCTGGAAGACTTAGAGGAAGGTGTTTACATTCAGCAGACTCTGGAATCTGTTTTACACAATGAAGATGGAAAGCAGCTTATGGTATTGTATAGCAATTTTAAGGCTTAAACAATTGGAACTATTCTCTGCTGAAATATTTATGTTTTTTTGTAATTAAAACTATCCTAGTATTTAACAGGATATGAAGAACTTTAAAATGTTGTCTTCTTTACCTCCTAGAGTTTTTTTATCATTATGTGTATTTTTATTTCAAAGGGATGAAATTTGACATTAAAGTCCTGGCACAGTTGCAGGTGATTGAATGTAATTCACTATGTGTTTTTACTAATGCTGGCATTTACTAAACTCGCCATGATCCGCGAATCACTTACGCTTCTGATACGGTATAAACTACAAATCAGAATATTTGCAATTCACTGGTAATTTTGCAAGGTAAATAAATTCTAGGCTACCTGCCAAAAATTAAAGTGCTCAGCCAATGATATCGCTATCCTTCATGCTGATCAGGCAATCAGCTTACTTCATAAACAAAACGCCCTAATCCGTGGATAAAGTTACACCGCGATGTAAACCTCAGAAAACAGAGGCGCAGCTATGCCTTACTTTAAACTGCGATTTAAAGCTTACAGAATACCAAATTGTGACTATTACATAGTTTGTGCCTCTGTTGAAGTTTTAACCGCGGATTATCTCACTAATATCTATGGCCATAATTCAAGAGTCTTGCGCTAATGATTTTGTTGTTTGATTTTAATTTGTTTGAATAAATAACTAAATTGTATTTGTTCAGCTACTTCTAGACACTATAGACACATAATTCTTGTTAAGCTGGCATAGGCAAAATGGAGTTTAAATTCAAATACTTCAGTAATTAGGTGAAACTGTTAATTGTAAAGCCAGAGCCAATTGTACTGTAAAATTTAGCTCATTATTTGCAGCTTAAATACACCATCAGTGATAGAAAGCCCGATATCTATGGCAACTGAATTCAACAGTCCCTGATTTAATAGCTATATACAAAGCTAATTTTTCATGGAGTTTCAGACCTCATGCGCAGTGTCAACCAATCAATAAGAATTTAGTGTCCGGTTCCTCGCCATAAGGCAATGTCAGAGACGTCTCTTGCATACTCTACACAGACAGGCGCCAAAGGACCACATGATGACGATTGAATACACAGAGACCACAAGAGAAAGCGAGATTAAAACAAGACAAGTCCAAGATCCAAGGCAAGCGGGTCAAAATTTAGACCTATGGCGGACAGAGATGGGTTACTGAGTGTGTAACTCAGTTGTGAATTCTAATTCAAGAGATCTAATATTCTAAACTGCTAGTTATTTTATTCAAATAGCTGTTAACTTTTGTTTTACAATGAAGGGCGACAGTTTTCTGACTAAACTGCCGTAAATGTTAAATTCATGTCTTTAGCATCTTAGGAGAATTCACTAAACATTTTGGCAAATTTTGCTAAGCCTCAAATGAGACCTTAAACGAGGTAAAAATAATACAATTTAAGCATTATGAAATCTACTCTTTTCATGTTTTGGTTGTGCTTTTGCTACTACAGGCAGAGGCTTTATTTCTTTACGGGGTTATGCTACTAGTAACGGACATGCGAATTCCTGGAATAATTAGAGAAAGATTGCTGGTTTCATACCATCGTTATAGGTTTGCTTTATTTACTCCTCATTGTGTAACTATTTCGCGGAACGATATGATTTTTCCGATATGATGAAGCTGCTGTATTTCTTATAGATGGCTCTTCTGCTGTTGATTATAGTGCTAGGTTATGAATCTGCATTAAAATTAGGCCCCACTTCAATTTTTTTAATCTAATTTAGAAATGTTTTGCATTTTTTATATTTATTACGCATTAAATAATTGTAGATAAAATATGCAGGAACATAATTAGAGACTATGTAATTTTTGTAACCATTTTCCAGTGGTTTGAGAGATCATAAATGTAGATTATTATAAACTTAAATTAGATTGCATACTTAAATATTTTATTTGTGATCTCTTTGTTTAAAACTGTATAGTAGTAGTTTAGACTATTTCTGTCACTTTAATTATATTTAGTGTACTTTGTGTGTCATTTACTACTTAATTTGTATATATAATTTCATGAAACAGATATTGATAATTTATTTAAATAACTATCTCTGATAGTTATTTAAATATACATGTAACTATGTGTACATATTCATACTATATCGTCATAATCTTCCATTGAAATCCTGTTGGGATTATAAATTTCTTTTTCAATTTATTTAAAATATATTTATTTTAAGTATTTTTATATTTTCATCATCATCATCATCATCATCATCATCATCATCATCATCATCATCACCTTCCCTTTAATCCCAGTTTAATTATTTTTATATTTTAAATAATTAAAATTTTAGTTTAAAATATTTGTAATATAATTTATTTGTTATTTAATATATATTGTAATATACTATATTCATAAAATTATATATGTTTAGAAGTTATAATCCTGCATAAAAGTCATGAAGTCACCATTCACGTGATGACGCTACAGCTGATAGTTGTTTGGTTCGAAACAAAGCATTAAACTCAATAATAAATACAGGAAAAAATCACTAAATGTTCCTTAAATTGACATTTATATTGGTATTTACCCTGTAGAAGCTGTTGATTACTGCGTCTGCAAAGCATTTTACCATTTCCTATCATCTAATAAGAAAGAAGCACATTGAAAACGATTATTTGGTGCTTTTAAGATCAAACTGCTTGGATCGATAATACAAAAACAGTATTTGTGTGTCAACACCCGCGTCCGGCCTTCACCTTCTAGTATCTGTTTACTTATTTCCTATTGGCGATATCATTCAACCTTTACATTGAATCGTCACATTTTTGGGTTCTATTATCTGTAGTAATGATCTCTGTTCAACAGTGCTGCCAAGTCCTCCTCGTCAGACTCTAATGTCGATGACGTCTGCAAGCTGCTGAGAAGCACCGGATTCTCCACGGTTTCAGGATCAAAGCGTCCGTCAGGATATCCAGAAAACTATTTCAGGTTGATTAACCTCTAACAATGCATTTTTTATGTGAAGTTTAAAATTATTTTATTGTCATAATCCATTTATATATAAGTTTATTGCATTAATTGTTAATGTGATGCTAATCAAATTTTCTTATTTTTGTTGAACATATTGTTTGCTATGTTCTTTAATGTGTATTAATATAGTGATCCCTAATTATTATTAATTATTATGTATATTTATATTGATTTCCACTTATTTGTGTATATCTCTTTTCTTGCAAATTCTCACTATTTGAACATCTTTATTCTGTACCAGCGTATATCTGTGTTTTCTGGCTGTGTTCAATGAATAATTTTGTGAAATTTTAATCGTGGAGAAATTAAATAACAATTATTCAAATGAATTATCATTTTAAGAATATGAAACTGTTTCGCAAATTCAGTATGCTTGAGTAACGTAATTTGAATTTATCTTTATCTATTTAGCTATCTTTATTTTAATAGACTTACTTCATCAGATTTGATAGATAAACCTATAAGAAATTTTATAAAGAATTTTATTTTTCTGCTGAATACCTTCCTAGATATGCAAGTTTTTAGATGTACATCTATCTTTCACAGTTTTCAGGATTGCTCTAAACTTTTAAATGTCTATATACTGGCTGGAGCCAGTGGCGAGAAGTCGGTGAGATACTCGACCGCGGATTGTATGTGCGGGGTTCAAATCTTGTGCTCGCCCGTCTCTGACATCGTCTTCGAGTGAGGAAACTGACGTTAACTTTAGGTTTACCACTTTATATGTAACTATTTCCAGTCGAATACCGATAAGCAAGACGTTTGTAAGCATGGTGATTGGTCGGTTGAGATCAGATGACCTGTATAATCAGGTCTCAGCCTATCCGCTGCCTGAACAGCGCAGCGCCGCCCTGGCGACTCAAGCCAGCATGCTCTACATCGTCCTCTACTTCCTGCCCGACCTGCTGTTTAATCAACAGGCGGTCATGAGGGAAATTGTCGACAAGAACTTTCCCGATAATTGGGTGCGTATTGGTGGTCTCTCTCTTAGTTCAGTGCCTATTGGCAAGTCCATGGTATATAACTCCTCCACTCTTCTCTGTCTTCCGCTTTTCTCTTCATGTCCACGTATAAGTGGGTCTTTAAATCATTTAACATATGATTAAGTTTTCATAATCTTTCTCTTTGCGTCTTTCTTTAGACTTTTTGTAAAAAGTTCTTTCCTATTACCGAAGGTATCTTTTGCTTGTGCAATCCTACTGCACATTTCTGTCTCACATTTCCTGTCATCGGTTATAGTAAATACCGATTATCGGTAATAAAATCAGTTATAGTAAAAACCCAAATATTTGAATTGGTGGTGAGCTATATTAATTAGTCAAGTTATTATTAGTAGTAGTCTAGTTATTATTATTATTAATTTGTCTGGTTATTCAGAATTAAAATTCTTACTGAATTGCTTAGTTGAAAATCTACTAAGTTGAATTTTGAGTTAAACTATATGAATTATGTTAAACTTAATTAGTTTATTAGTGGGCTAATTGATATAGGCAAAGTCAATGTAATACAATTGAATACTTTCGTAATTATCTTTATAGTAATAAGATATTGCTATTTATACTGAAGTAGCTTTAAATTCTTGAAGATTAGTAGGAACTGTTTCGCTGCGGTATTTGCACAATTACATGATTACAATTACGATTACTCTTGTGTCATTTATGTATAATTTAAAGGCTGACTGTATCATAAGACTTCTCTAAGAAAGACTTTGTATACAGTTTTATGCCTTGGGTCTAGCATTATTTCTTTTTCATGAAACACTGAATTAAGAATCAGATTCTTGCATATAAAGACTTCATTTTATATTTTCATTGAGAGGTATTGCTGTGTTTTGTATTGTTATAGGTTATAAGTGTGTACATGGGTATTACAGTTAACCTAGTTGATGCGTGGTCGCCCTATAAGGCTGCTCTAACGGCTCTAAACAACACTGTGGAACAATCGAACGTTCGTGAACTGGTGTGTAGGATACTTTGTAGCAGTATTTAATATTAACTATGACTAACACATAAGTATCAATGATAAATTAAATAGTTTTTGCTTCACCTTTTGTCTCCTGTTAGTATTTTACTAGCCTAGTCTGTTGTAGCTTCAGTTAACCCATTATTATTGGTATTTGTCTCTTGTATTTATTTATCTTATCAATAAGTTTTTAGTGTTCTGTAGGGCTAGGTGATTTATTGTTAATATTTAACATGCAAATCTATCGTGAATAATTCTAAATCATTAATTAGTAGCTATACATTATACTCTCTTGTTAATAATTTGCTGGCTAATATACTGTTGATAATATTCTTCATTTATATTATAAATATAAATTACCCATGTTGTGTCCTAGTTGCTGAATAATAGACAAACCGTGGACTACACGAGGCATAACAGATGACAAGGCAGCAAGATCTAAACCAACATCAGAAAGGGCAATTAGAATTAGAAATTAGAATTAGAAATTAGAATTAGAAATTAGAAATTAATATGTCTAAATAGCATAGGGGTAACGTCATGAAGTTTTAAATGACAAATCCTAAGGTGATTTGAATCCTCGTGGGTTCGAATCCCAGTCGCGCTGATCTGAGAGTAAAATCTCGGATATTCGCTGGACTGGTTATACGGAAAATTGTCTAAATTTCCTAACGGATTAAACATGTGATTTTAAAAGTGATAGATATCAACATAGTTGATTATTCACTATAATGCGTGTTTACTTTTACTTTAGGGCATTCGATTTGCTGAGCGCCTAGGATTCCGAAATTTCTGCAAAGTTTTCTAATCCCGACCCTGGTTAAACTGGGATTCAAGGAAAAATGACGATGATTATAAATGATAAATCATAATTTATAATCTTCGAATGATTATATTAGAGATGGGAATTTTATGAATTTCCAGAGTTCGGGTTCGGTTCGTTGAAAATGAAAATTCGGTTCGGTTCGGGTTCGGTTAGCAATTGACAATTTGAGAGTTCGTTTCGGTTCAATTCGTTGAAAATGAAAGTTCGGTTCGGTTCGGGTTCGGCTTGCTTTCCAACTCGCAAGAGTTCGATTCGAGTTGGAAGTGGTTTGGTTTGGATAATTTTGCAATTGTTTAGCTTTAACTATAATAATCATGATTATGATAAACATGTTTACAATGGTTTATGGTAAATGTGCTTAAAAAATCATTAAGTCATAATAGCTGCCACATTTTTTCACCTGGGTAAAAATATGACAATGAAAAAAGGAGAGAAGTGCTATTTATTCCTGTCCATTTCTTAAAATATTGTTAGTTGACCAACAATTGCTCATAATATAGATATTTAGCTTTATTATTGTAGGCCTATCTGAAATATTTTCCTTGATTATAACGAGCAAATAGAATGCTTCATCAATTTAAAAAAAATTTTTGTCACTATAGGCCTATATATTAGATACGTTTATAATTAAGTGGAATTGTCTTGGCTAAAATTTGAACCAATATTTCAGAGACAAAGTGCAATTTTTAACATAAAATTGTCAAATATACATGATTTGGTAAAAACGTGTACTTCCATAGAAAAAATCATCCTAATATGCACCGTTTGCTATCAACTGACCAGCAATAAGCTTCATAATTTACCTTAGGGTTTCAAATTTGAAACTCTCAGATCAATTATGAATTTACGAAAATAGTTATGAAATTATTGCATTGCTATGGTGCAAAATTATTTACTCTAGATAGTCTTATGTCAAATATAATTATTTGTAAAAATATTAAGGTAGCACCCTAAAATTAGAAAAAATTCATAATTTGAACTTGCAAGAACAAATCCACCTATATTGAGTAAAGCATTTTCAGATTTTTAGGGAATACTCTCATCACTTTTGTCTCTTTGATGTAAATCTCCATTCCATATTTCAAAGCCGTATCATTCAGACTATCCATGATCTTCTGTAGGCCCGTCTCGCTTTCCGCTACCATTCCTTTGTACCGCTACCATTTTAAAATTTGTGTCGGAACCAGCCTTACCTGAATATATGCTGTTAGATACTGTAAGACATGTAAATGCAAAAACTAATATATATTTGTATTGTTCTTACTATATTTATTTAATGTCAGGCTGGTAAAGAAGAAAGGAACTACCAGAGTTTGGTTCAGTTCGGTTTGGACGAAGTCTGGGTTCGGTTCGGGTTCGGCCAGAGTCGGGGTTCGGGTTCGGTTTGGTTCGGCCAGAGTCTGGGTTCGGGTTCGGTTCGGGTTCGGTCAGAGTCTGGGTTCGAGTTCGGTTCAGTCAAAATTCTAGATTTTAGGGTTCGGTTCGGGTTTGGTTCGATTCCCATCTCTAGATTATATATTATAATCGAATGATTATATACTATAATCGAATATATAATCGATTATATGTAATATTCGAAGAAATGCTCTATCTGGTACTCATAATATTAGTGGTGATAATCCGCTTCCAAACCCCCCAATATATACGGGTATTACTAGAAAAATGATTATTAAAATCGCATGATCAGCAACAATGGTATTATATAATTGATCTCTTCCTAAGAATGATCCTGGTTGTCTTAATTCTGCTCGAATCAATAAGCTAATTCCTGCTCTTATTATAATTGATTATATATTATTATTACTGCTGTGCAGGTTGTGTTCGGGTCGTTTGAAGAATTTGACCAACCGGTGACTGCACGTGTCTTTGAAGGCGACTAAAGCACTAAGATCCATACCAACGTCAGAAAGGGCATTCGGTTGGTGAGCGCCTAGGCTCCAGTAATTGCCACAAAACTTAAACGAATAGATAAAAGAAAATTTATTCGTATCCCGACCCTGGTTAAACTGGGATTTATTGGAAGATGTTGATATTGATGATTACTGTAGTGCGGGCCCACTTTTATCATATTCTAATTTTCACTGTGTACAAGGCGACGTCGTTTGGACAGAAGACGAAGAAGGCTGTGCCAGTTCTGCTGCAGTACTTGAAGGAGGGAGTGCTGCAGGATGAGTACGTACTTGATAACATTCCACGTTTAATGCACGCCATGAGAGAGAGCAACGTAACTCTTCGCTGGATGATGCTTCATGCAGCGGCTCTGCCATCTGGTAATCAGTTTTCTTGGTTGACTCTCAATCAGTCTTGTGTAATATTATGTAATGTTCTGTTATTCTGTTATTGTTACTATTATTCTGTTTTTATATTATTACTGTTATTATTATTATTATTATTATTATTATTATTACTATTATTATGATATTAGACCCTGTTTAAACTGGGAATAAAGGGAAGATTATGATGATGATTATTATTACTATTATTATTAGTATTTTTACTATTACTATTATTATTATTATTAGTATGAATATTATTATTATTTAATATTACGTAATTGTTATTCTGTTGTTATTCTGCGAATATTCAGTGTCAGAAGTGGTTAGTACACGATAACACTCGGTGGGTGACTGCTACAAATAATTGTGAAAGTTAATCGTAGATATTCTTCTTTCTTGGTTACTCTTAATTTGTCTCAGCAATGACCCCTCAGATCGATTGCTGGCAACAATAATTAATGAATTAATGAATAATTAATTAATGAATGAATAATGAATTAATGAATTAATGAATAATGAATTAATGAATTAATGAATTAATGAATAATGAATTAATGAATTAATGAATAATGAATTAATGAATAATTAACTAATGAATCGTATAATCACCATCATCGTCTTCCCTTAAATCTCAGTTTAAGATGGTCAGGGCTTTGAAAGATTTGTAGCAATTTCTGTAGTCTAGGCACTCACCAATCCCATGCTTTTTTGACGTTGGTTTGGGTCTTAGCTTAGTGCTTTGTCGCTTTTACAAATCTTATCATATGATAGTCTTAACGATTATAATTTGTATTGCAACTCTTGCAAAACTTTTCGTGTATTATTCAAGCGTGGTATATATATTTTATAGCGATATAATATATATATATATATATATATATATATATATATATATATATATATATATATATATAGATGAATGCTATGTGATGCTCAGGTGCAGACAGCAACAAGAAGTGCAAGCAGCTGCGGGATCAAGTGCTGCAGGACAGCGGCTGTGAGTCAGCAGCTGTCTTCAGTCTGCTTATGAACATTGCGCAGTTTGAGTTCAAGCTGAAGGAGGTAAGTAAACGTTTTGTGCTGAGTCATTTGACAACAAGTGCAATTAAGCATAGTGACATAAAGTAAACACGCATTATAATGAAGTGATTAACTGTGTTGATATCTATCGCTTTTAATACAACATATTTAAACCGTTAGGCAATTTTGACCATTTTCCGTATAACCAGTCCTGTAAATGTCCGAGATTTTACTCTCAGATCAGCGCGGCTGGGATTCGAACCCACGAGGGTTCAACTCACCCAAGGATCTGCCATTTAAAACTTCATGACGTTACCCTTACACTATTAAGACATTCACATATATAAGTGGAGATAGTTTACTGAAGGAGGGCACAAAAGGTAGAATGGAAGGAAAGAGAAACAGAGGCAGACCGATATTAGGATGTTAGATGAGTTAAAGAGCATCTCGTATGTGGAAATGAAGAGGAAAACGGAAGACAGAGAAGACAATGGAGGCGTTATATACCATGGACCTGCCAGTAGGTAGTGCACTAACAGAGAAAAATGAATTTCTAAAATAATCTTACAAATATCTTTTACTTCCTTTGTCAGCGTTTTGAAATTGAATCACTTTATTGTTTATATCACTTTGTTTAGTCCCTTTGTGTTTTTGAATTTTCTGCTTTTTAATATTTTTCTAATTATGCCTAGTCTAACTTATATTGAAGATATCTCTTTTTAAAGACAAATTAGACACATGTTATAGAAATTTTATAGTACAGTGTTCATGTTCGCAAATGCTTAAGATGACAGACAGACAGACAGACAGACACATAGACAGAACTAACTCAATATATTTACTATTTTTGCTTGGCAGATGTTTAAGAAGATGCTGGATGAAAAGAAAGTGAAATGGGAAGAGAACAAGAAGGAAGGCAAAGAACGAATGGAAGAACTTGCTGAAGTTTTTTCTGGAACCAAACCCCTCACTAGGGTAGAGAAAAATGGTATCTCTTTACGTTTTCACCTAATATACTATCTACTGTTATAAAGATTTTCTGTGTCAAAGCAAATACACTAAACCTAATAACATAAAATAGCAACAATTAGAGTGCTACTGTCGTCCGTGCCACTAAACATAGTAGCTGCTTTCTATTGTAATTCCAATGCCTAGAACAATATTGAATTCAACAATAGCGTCTTCTCTTCTCAGGTTTGAACTAAGTGTTTGTCACCACAAATCTCATTTTATTGCAGGAATCAGCCACTTCTGGTCCTCTCTCATTTCTTTATTCTATACCATATTCCTTATTTTCATTTCCTTCTCTTCCTTCAACTACCACCGCGTTCCAATCCCCATAACTATCACTTGATCTGTGGCTTTTCTCCTTTAATCATTCCTTCTAATTTTTCGTACATTGCTTCAACTTCCTCATACTCTGATGTAGGCATATACATGTATATTTAGATAAGCACCAACTCTACTGGATCCGCTTTGATCCGCACTAACATCAGTCTGTCACTGCACTGAAGAACCTTTGTAACTCGTTCACTTAAATTCCTATCCAATATTATAGCCACACCATTCTCCCTTTTTTCTTCTCCGAAGTATATGATCCTGTACTCATCAGTTACAAAATCTCCAGTGCCCAACCATCTTACTTCACTCTTCTCTAGGACATTTATTTTCCCTTTATTCATTTCCTTCTTTACATTCTCTAACTTTCCCCTTTCACCCAAAGTCCTCACATTCCATGTGCCCACATATTTCTATAATATTATAACCCTTATATAATATTATATAAGTATTATGCAATTTTAGTATTTGGCAGATAAATTGTTTATTTGCTGTGGGTATCTAGTAAGTTGTCTTATACACGTTACAGAAAATCTGCAGGCCTGGTTTACCGAAATGAGCAGACAAATAGGATTGCTGAGTCATGATGACTCAACGGCTGCCGGAAGAAAAATAGTTCAACTCATTCAGGCTCTAGAGGAGGTTGTGGTCGTTTGCTTTGTGGAACTTTCTTGTTTTGCACTTTTACTTAATTCAAAAAATATTTCCACGTCTAGTGCCTTGATAAGTTCAAATTACAGAAACTATTAATTACGATTTAACGTGCATTTTCTGAACCGTGGATGTTGTCGTTGACGTGAATATTTTTATAATTTTAAATAAGCTTGACCCTCTAGTTTCGTTATTTAAATTTAATGTTAGCTATTAAATATTGCTAACAATTTGTCGTAATTTATACATATACTAATTTATTTTTTAGTTTTTTAATAATTTAGCTTGTATTGTAATTGAATTGTCTGCATTTTATCCAGTCACAGCTGAGAGTAGATATATTAGGATGTCTGGTCTAAGATTTGTATACAAACAGGTTTTCTTATATTCATTGACATTATAGAATTATTCTTTAGTCGATAATTTAATTGTCCAACCATTTCTCTTATTTTCACTTCTATTGTAGAGTTAGTTAGTAGTTGGTAATTTAAATGCTTAAGGTATACTGAAAAAATAATTAGCTGCATGTTATTCTGAGAGGTGGTGGTTCACAACATACAAAGAGAGCTAATAGATGGAACGAGGGGAAGAGAATTGAGGAAGACCAAGACTTGTTCGTTTGGTGACGTGATGACATATTCATATGTGGATATGAAACAAATTCAGAGGAGAGAAATACGTGGAGGAGTTATTGCATTAACCTGCTACTAGACAGTACAATGAGAGAGAGGATGTACTTTGTACTTTAGGTTCAAGAATTCCACCAGCTGGAGAGTAATCTGCAGGTGAAGCAGTTTCTTGCTGACACACGAAAGTTTCTGCATCAGATGATTCGTGTAATCAACATCAAAGAGGAGATTCTCATCAACATTCAGATCGTCGCCGACCTCTCGTACGCCTGGGAGACAATAGAGAGGTTTTGATCTACCTATTAGACAATAGTGGGGTTTTGATCTACCTATTAGACAATAGAGAGGTTTTAATCTACCTATTAGACAATAGAAAGGTTTTGATGTACCTATTAGACAATAGAAAGGTTTTAATCTACCTATTAGACAATAGAGAGGTTTTTATCTACCTAGTAGACAATAGAAAGGTTTTGATCTACCTATTAGACAATAGAAAGGTTTTAATCTACCTATTTGACAATAGAAAGGTTTTTATCTACCTAGTAGACAATAGAAAGGTTTTGATCTACCTATTAGACAATAGAAAGGTCTTAATCTACCTATTAGACAATAGAGAGGTTTTTATCTACCTATTAGACAATAGAGAGGTTTTAATCTACCTATTAGACAATAGAGAGGTTTTTATATACCTAGTAGACTATAAATAATAATAATAATAACAACAATTAGAGTGCTACAGTCATCAATGACAACATCGAGCACTATTGAGACAAAATCAAGCCAGCGAGCAAAAAAAAGAAGGTCCAAAACAGTGCAAATTCCAAAATCCAGAAATTCAGTCCAAAGTAAAGGGAGTTAGAGAAAAGGTGGTTTAGGCACAGGTCGCTGCTCATGGACACTGGATGGAAAAGAGAGATGGAAAAGATAGGTCTTCAACTGCTTATGGAACTGCTCATAGGAAAGCAAAGGCTAATGTGATTCAAATGAAGATTTTCGAAGATTGGATGGAAGAGAATTCCAGATCTGAGGTGCAGCATGCTGGAAAGAACGATTAGATAGCTTATAGCGTGAAGGTAAGCTAGGTCTCATAAGGGTAATTAACTTAGAAGACCGAGTAATAGCAGACTGCATCACTTTAATCAAGTGATGCAGCCTGCTATTACTCGGTCTTCTAAGTAATTAATAAAAATCTTATAAAAAGGTTTTAATCTACCTATTAGATAATAGAAAGGTCTTAATCTAGTTTTTAGACAATTGAAAGGTTTTAATCTAGCTATTAGACAATAGAAAGGTTTTAATCTACCTATTAGACAATAGAGGGGTTTTAATCTACCTATTAAACAATAGAAGGGTTTTAATCTACCTATTTGACAATTGAAAGGTTTTATCTACCTATTAAGCAATAGAAAGGTTTTAATCTACCTATTAGACAATAGAAACGTTTTTATCTACCTAGTAGACTATAAAAAGGTTTTAATCTACCTATTAACAATAGAAAGGTCTTAATCTAACTATTAGACATTAGAAAGGTTTTAATCTAGGCCTAACTATAGTACAATAGAAAGGTTTTAATAAACCTTTGAATCCTATAATATACATCATAGGAGTACATTATACATTATAGGAATCTATGTAATTAACCTATAAAACAAAGAAAGATTTTAATCAATGTAAGTGTATTAGATAATAGAAAGGTTTTAATCACCTAAGCTTGGCATTTATTTTCCTTACTGCAAAGCAACTGTTGTAGATGATCTGGTTGAGATTAGAAACCATGGTCTCCTCTTTATTAATCAACTGAGCTTCTAATTCGACCATCCAAACTATACTTGTAGTGGTTACTGTACTTAGACAGTTTATGCTTTGCTTGTAATATTTTAAGATTATATAATATATATATATATACATACATAATATACAGACTGGAGCAAAAATAAGAATCCCCTAGCGAAATCTCAATAACTTTAAGAAAACACAAAATTTCTCTACGAAATTTACGGAGCTTCTAGGGGAGGAATTTCTGCGTATATCTAGCAAATTTGATGAAAATCTATTGAGCAGGAAAAATATTACAGCTTTTCTACGAAAAAAGTGCAAAATCGGTTTTAACAAGGCTTTTTTTTTACCAAAAGTCTTAATAACTTGGACAAAACTCCAAATAGTTTTACAAAATTTTCGATGATTCCAGAGGAGGAATTTCTACACATATCCTGCAAATTTGGTAAAAATATATTCGGAAGTAACAAAAATACAGCGTTTCTTCGAAAAGAAATTTAAAATCAATTTTAACAAGGTTTTTTTAAACAAAAGTACCGGACATTTTCTTCAAAATTTAGGAATAATTTTAACATAAGAACGAATTTTAGTCATCTTATATTGGAGTAGCTAGCAATGTAGTGCAGGTTTAAACTCCACCACTTAAGTAAACGGCCTTTTCATGGTCGTTATTTTCTTTAAAAGGAACGACTGACATTTCAAAAAGTCTTATTAAAATTGATTTTAGCACTTTTCTCGTAGAAATTCTGTAATTTCGTAACTAATGAAAATATTTTCATCAAATTTGCAGGATATACGCAGAAATTCCTCCCCTAGAAGCTCCGAAAATTTCGTAGAGATATTTTGAGTTTTCTTAAAGTTATTGAGATTTCGCTAGGGGATTTTTTTTTTGCCCCAGTCTGGATATATATATATATATATATATATATATATATATATATATATATATATATATATATATATATATATATATATATAGATATTTCTCTAAAATTTCTATTATGTTCGGGTTAAATTACTGATATTCGTTCTGTTTCAGTTACACTCGAGAAATGCAACAAGGAATCAAACGAGATCCTTCTCTCGTTACGAAGCTTAGAGCTACTTTTCTTAAAGTATGTACAAGTGCTAAACGATTTTAATTAATGTCTACTGTGAATTAGTGGCTTTGATTTTTGTACTGGCAATTTTATTACTCTATATATGGAAATAGCTTAATTAGTGAAGCTTGTAGGCTATTAAAATATACTGTATAAGTTATACAGATTTATTTTTTACATTATAAAATTGCAATTTACTTTAAAACGCCATTGATCTCGTTTGTCATACCATCAACATTGCAGAAATTTTGATTGTCAGACTGCCAATTTTTTGTGCATTATTTCGTAACACAAAAATTACGAATTAAGAATCATAATGTAAATCAAAATGTTAATATTTTAAGTGATATATCTTTACACTGATCTATTTCTGCACGTGTTGTTGTAGTTGGCCTCAGCTCTGGACCTGCCGCTGTTGCGGATCAATCAAGCGAACAGTCCAGATCTGCGCAGTGTGTCCCAGTACTACTCTGGAGAACTGGTGACGTACGTGCGCAAAGTTCTCCAGGTCCGAATTTACTCCCTTACTATACCAGGATTATTTTTAGAAACTGTAATAAAACGACGCTATTGGTCAGTTTGGATGCTAAGCATTCTGGTTAATTGGTCTCTCTCGCATCCAGACTGCAAGAACGTCTTAGTTGCTTATGTGGACTTTCAAGCTGATAAAATGAGGGGTTGTTATTGAAAGTCATAGATATAACTTCTGTCTTCCCTCACCGAATTTACTCCGCTTAGTCCTCATAATTAAACTCACTGTTTCTCTCAGACAGATGGCGATAAACTGATAGCCACAGAAGTTTATATAGCCATAAAAATGTAATTAGAAGTTCCCAAAGTAAAGTTTCTCTAACTGGAAGCAGTATATTGCTCCTTCGCCTATGTAGGAAGCATGATTGAGTCAGTCGTGTATCAGTAACTTGTTTATAAGTGAAATTTTATTTATTCAATATTTTATAGTTTTTGCAGTATTTACATGCATATTTAAAATTATGCTACTGATTCTTTATTTTAATATACTTCTTTATTTTGACTCCTTTTAGTTATCGCTCTCTAATTCATATACATGTATATATATACATATATATATATATATATCTATATATATATAATTAAATATATATATATATATATATATAATCTATATCTAGATTATATATAATATATATATATAATCTAATTTATTATATATAAGTATATATATATATATATATATGGTATATATATATATATATATTTATATTATATTATATATATATATATATACTCTAATTCATATATATATATATAATATATATATATCTTATATATAATACGAGATATATATATATATATATATGTGTGTATATATATATATATATATATATATATATATATATATGTATAAATTTGTTGAAAACTAATCTTCAAATTCTTTTATCGTTAACATTGAGAAATTTAAATGCTTCTATTTTTGTAAATAAGTCCCGAATATCACTATAGATGTCGACAATATTAATAATAATAATAATAATAAAGGTTTAACGTCCGTTTCCTCATACAAGGATGTTGTCAGGGACGTCCCCCTCCATCACATGTCACTACAAATCGATCCACCCCAAACGATCTGAGAAACACGTGCTGAAGAGAAATAGAAGATGCTAAACAGAGCCGGTCCGGTGATCAAAAAAACAGTCAGGCAAGATGAAATAAAATCTATGGTGGGAAGAGATGTGTTTTCAACTTACAACGAAAAGTGGAAGTAGTAGAACATGAGCGAAGATCAGGAAGCAGAGAGTTCCAAACAGTAGGAGCGGAGAAAGAAAATGAACGTCTATCTAACGAAGTGAGAATATTAGGAATTTTGAGCAGTTTGGTATCGGAAGAACGAATCTTAGGAGAAGGTTGATATTAAGAAAGCCCTTGCTGCTATTGACGCAAACTCTCAATTAGTAGAAATATTTGAAATTCTATTAGTTTTGAAAACGTACTTAAAAATAATTTCTTTTAAATCGTAGATAATAACTCCCATGTAGTAAATAATACCGGATAATATTCGCAGATGATACTAGATAATACCGGATGATACCGGATAATATTCATAAATAATACCGAATGATACTTGCAAATAATACTGGATAATACCGAATAATACCGGATGATACCGGATAATACTCATAGATAATACTGGATGATACATGCAAATAATACTGGATAATACCGGATAATACCGGATGATACCGGATAATACTCATAAATAGTACTGGATAATGCTGGATAATACTCGCAGATAATACCGGAGACGATGTTTTCTCTGCTGGCTCGGATCATTGACCTGCAGACGAATCAGATTCGAGAGGTTCCCACGAGACTGGAGAAGGATAAGATGAGAGAGTTTGCACAGCTGGACGAGAGACTGGAGGTCGCGAGGCTCACCCATTCCATATCCGTGTTCACTGAGGGAATGCTACTCATGAAGACCACTTTAGTGGGAATCATCAAGGTTTGGTACTTGATTGTGTAGCTCGGTGTTGCTATTTACTGAGGGAATGCTACTGATGAAGACCACTCTAGTGGGAATCATCAAGGTTTGGCACTTGATTGTGTAGCTCTGTTTTGCTATTTATTGAGGGAATGCTACTCGTGAAGACCACTCTAGTGGGAATCATCAAGGTTTGGCACTTGATCGTGTAGCTCGGTGTTGCTATTCACTTAGGGAATGCTACTTATGAAGATCACTTTAGTGGGAATCATCAAGAGTTTTACACTTAAAAGGCGGACGGTCCTTTTCTGGAACAATACTTAACTCAAAAAGTACAATTTTATATTAAATAAGCCTTGCTAAAATGTATAGGTATTGGTAGAAACGTTTGTAATTTTAGAAGTTATTGATATTTCGGCTAGGCATTTGGTTTTGTTATAATTTGTAAATACAGTATAAAAGCTGATGGTGAGAGCAAGGATAGTAGTTAAAATATTCCTTTGACATACGAGACACTATGAAATTTATTATTAATTTTTGTGAATACTACAAGTTTCTGCAATTAAGTAAGATTCAAATATAGGTCTACTGAGCGAATATTCTACTTTAAATATCTTAGATTAACTATAAGCTAGTATGAACTATACGTTCCTACTTCCTAGTACAGAAAGTTCAAGTATTAATATCTTAGATTACTCTTTGATATCTGAAAGCTCGGATAAACTATACGTTCCTAAAACAGAAGGTAATCGCGAAGAAAGGTTAATGTGCTATTGTCACACTAATCGCAATCCTAAATCCGTAATTTAACGGCAACGAAAAATTCTATTATAGTACATCGTCTTTTTATAGTAATATTATAGGCCCTACTACATTTTAATGTAGTAAATTAAATTATTGTATTTTATTTTCTTTTCAGATTGACCCAAAGCAGCTGTTAGAGGATGGAATAAGAAAGGAGCTAGTGAAGCAAGTTGCCAGTGCTTTACACAACAATCTCATTTTTAATCCTAAGTCTAAGGTTAGATTTCTATAAATTATGCCGTGTGTTTTTTCAATAAATTATGACTTTTTATTAACAGGATAATACCGGATTGAAGTAGTGGTTAAATTGTGTGCTGAACGCCATATAGTTACTATTTCTCAATAAAGTTGAAGTAAACAATAGACTCTCTTGCTTAATAGTGAAGAACTGATGTCTAGATATCAAGACCTGAATAATCTTGATGTTGATTTAGACAATTTGCAGCCTGCTTTAACTGTTTTATGTTATGTAAAACTTTTATTTAAAAGTAGATTGATCATTTACTGAGAAACTAATGTAATTGTTAAAGAACAAGATAAGATAATCAGATAACTGAGAGATATTTGTTTATTATTATAGTTCAAACTCTAACACACCAAATACACTTTCACTAAACCAAAAATAACAGAAATACTGATGTGATAGTACGGATCGATTTACTGCTCCTTGTAGGTAAGCGAGTTGATGCCTAAGCTGGAAAGCCTCGGTGCTATCATGGACGGGTTCAGAAGATCGTTTGAATATATCCAGGACTACGTGAACATGTATGGCCTGAAGATATGGCAGGAGGAGATGTTGCGTATTGTCAATTATAACGTAGAGCAGGAGTGTAACAGCTTCCTGCGTACTAAGGTTGCCTGAAATTTATTACACTTTATTTAAAGGCTAAGCACTAGTGTACACTCTTCTCTGACTTTTAACTCTTAATTTTAGACTTCGTCAGTATTTAATAAATAGCTATTAACTTTACTGGACTTGTTCAATCAATGAAATTTATATATTTAATATTTACTTTTAATTTTAAGCTATGTCCTTGCTTATTTAATAAAATGCGCGCGTATACCTACGAGTAGTTCTTTTTCTTTTTTTAATTTGAATCCTTAATTTTGCACTTAACGTTCATTAAGGTTCCCCATTTATTATTTTCTTGTTGCGTGTGCTAGATTGGCTGCTATTGTTTCTGAACTGTGCCGGGTTGCATGACCCTTTTTGGTGTTCTTATTAAATAAATAAATAAATAAAAACATTTATAGAAAAAGGAGCAGTCAATATGTCTATTCGTATCCCGACCCTGGTTAAACTGGGATTTAAGGGAAGATGATGATGATGATGATGATGATGATGATGATGATGATATAGTGAAAGGAGCAGCCAATATGATGTATATTGCTTTATAGACCTTTTGTTTGAATCGCTAGGCAGTTAAAGCCAATGATAGTTGTATTGGTTCTATGGACTTCCAAGGTTATAACTCCCTGATGTCCTCTCCAAAGATTCTACCCCATCTGATTTCAGGATAGATCTTTTAAAAATGCCATTATGTTAAAGGCCGCTCTACATGCTGTATATAGCAGTAGCTGATTTTAGTATTATATTTTATTATCTAACGTGCTGTTAGATTTCGAACAACTTTTAATTTATTTTTAGACTGAATTCTTGAGATGACATTAAAGTGAAGGGTTGTTCAACTTGTGTATTGCTTTTATTGCAATTTTTAATCAGGTCCAGGATTGGCAGAGTATTTACCAATCAACAGCCATTCCAATACCGAGATACCCGCCTGTCGATGCGTCGATTAATTTCATTGGTCGATTGGCTCGAGAGATTCTGAGAATTACTGACCCTAAGTTAGGAATATCTTCATTACTTTTTTGCTTTATTTATTCTCTCGTTTCGTACATGAATAGAATTATTTACTTGTAAGCAAATTTATCCTGGTGTTGTTTATTTAAATGTTTAAAAGAGTAGACCTGTATCATGCAAACGTGTCTTTGTGTGTTACAACAATTATTGTAAAGCAAGCAATGTGCAGTAGAATAAGTATCACAAAACCGAAACATTATCATCATTAATATAGCTATATAGCTAAAGAGCCATTTATTTTATATAATGAAATAAATGGGTAATTTATGTTTCTTATAAATTATCCTGGTCGAGTCGGATCCGCTTATCATTTTATTCAGCTTAGCTCTTAAAGCTATCAAATGACGCAGCTTATTGAAATATACCATTTATCTTGCTACTCAGCTTAGCTCTTTGACTATTACACGCGATAGATTTATTATAAATATTATTTTATATTCTTTTAGCTTAAATGTCTCAGATTATTCTTCGAAAAAGTTGTATATTTGTATCTGCAATATAATGGTGAATAAATTAAATGTCATATGGTATAATACAGATGGTTACATTGTTGATGGTTATGTTGTGAGATGGTTATATTGCGAGATGGTTATATTGTTAAATGGTTATATGGGTGTATTGTGAGATGGTTATATTGTGAGATGGTTATATTATGGGATGGTTATATTGTGATATGGTTACGTTGTTAATTGGTTAAGATGTTAGTTGGTTATAATGCGAGGATATTATATTGCTAAATGGTTATAATGTTAGATGGTTATTTTATGAGATAGCTATATTACGAGATGGTTATATCTTGAGATGGTTATATCGTGAGATGGTTGTATTAATTCAATGCAGACTGACGACGTTCGTTGGTCAGATGAGTGGATGGTATGACAACAAAACAAAGAACGATGTATTTACGTTAAAGATGTTTGAAAAAGTAGAGGTATGATTTATCAAGAGATTTATATTTTATGCGTGTATGTGTGGTAATCTCTCGCTCTCGCTCTCTCTCTCTCTCTCTCTCTCTCTCTCTCTCTCTTTCTACTGCCTACTGGCAGGTCAATAGCATATAATGCCTACACTGTTCTTTGTCGTTCGTTTTCCGTTGCGGTAGTATTGCTTGTGAAAATATTGACTCGGTGTGCCTGTCAAGACGAATTTATCCCAATCTTTGCTAACATTAACATTAATTTTTGCCAACATTAAAATGTGATCGCTGATCACATTTTAATGTTGCAAATGGTTAGTTTCTAGGTTTCTGTAAATGCAAGCTTGGCAGTTGTAAATGTTTCTGTCTCGCTCGCTCTCTCTCTTTCTCTCTCTCTCTCTCTCTAGTGTTCTGTCAAGTTGCAGGTCCAAGGTAAATATTAATACTCAAAGTCTGCTTATATGCTACTTATACTGCATAGAACAATAAGTTGATCACTTGACAAAAGGTTATGCCTATCCATATCTTATGTAGCTTACAGTTTGCGAAATATATGGCTTCCGAGGTAGTTTCTCGCTGCCTCCTTAAGTTTTTGCTTAGCCACCTCTTACGAAATATGCAGTTAACGATCGGTCTAGAGTTTCCCGGACACTTCGAGGGAACAACACATGCTCAATTAGACTTAAAAAATTAGCTTTATTAGTTTTATTTGAAGATATATGGTTAGACAAAATAACTAATGATGAATTCGTGATGTAATTAATACAGTAATATATTGAAGATCTTTTATCCATTTCATTCTGTTCTTTTATTCTATTCTTTTTATTCTTTTATGAATTATAATGAAAGTAAAATTATTCTATTCTTTTACTCTATTGTTTGTATCGCTCAGTGATATTTTGTCGCTATTTTATTGCTTATTATTTTTATAACAGATAAACCGATATTATTTTAACTGTATTTGACGTCCCTGACATTGCCTTATGACGAGGAACCGGACGTTAAATTCTTATTGACTTATTGACTTTATTTTGACGCTGCTACCCTCAGAGATCTGTAGGTACGTGGGGTCTCACTGGATTAGACAGGCTCTTCAGCTTTATGATCGTTCAAGAGCTGCAGAATTTTATAGCGTTCATCAAGAAATCCATTGTCGGAGATAAATTGATAATGGAGAGTCTGGGTAAATTGGCCAAAGATGTCGATCCTCTGTCGTCAAATTTGAGTAAGTTTAAATGCTGAATGTGCGACCGTTGTGAACTACAAAAATAGATCTTGCAACTGTCGAAGCTTTGCTGCTGTTGGTGATTTAGAATTTAGGTAGCCTATCTTATTATAGCTGTCTTTGTATTTTATTCATTAGCTGCCTCTGTATTTTATGCTTATCTAAAGTATAAAGCCAATTTAATGCACGTTTCCTGTCGAGAAACCTTGTCAGGGTCGGTGCGAGCGCTGGATTGAAACCCCGCATGACATTGTACAGATCGGCAGACGTTATACCGATATGCTACCGGCTCAGTCCACATCAGCCTATGCAGTATTCTAGGCCGACATCATTTTTACAAATAATTGTAATTGATTTAAGATTCTAATTTTTGGCAACAGTTATCGATTTTTCATTGCGATACGTTTCGATTTTATTACGAGTGATGTTTGTGTAGCCTTTCTGGAGTCTGTCTGATTTGACGCTTCGTGATGATCGTGGTTTTGCTAATTCGCAATAGTAGTTGTTGCTGTCATACAGCTTTATATCGCTTGATGCTCTAGACCTGTAAAGTTGCTGCTCTGTGTAATGCATTAACATGACACCAGTGTTCTTAATTATACAGCAATGCGTAGAACTTACTCGTTTTATTCTCATTAATGCTGCTGTGAATTTAATTCTGATCAAGGACTTACTCCCTAAGCTCTGTATGTTTGCAAAAGAAAAACATGTCAAGAATTATAGTATAAACTGTATTTTACAGTATAAAAGTATTTAACTTTTTTCACCTCTGCATTGCAGTTCTTTGCAATGCTCATTTTGTGTAGATATATTAATCAAAGAGATAAAGATCGTTAGCATCACCCATGTTTTTAGCACCGATCGACTAGTAGAGTAAACATGCATTATAGTGAAATGATCAACCTTGTCGATATCTGTCACTTTTAATACGACATGTTTAAACCGTTAGGCAATTTAGACCATTTTTTCCGTGTAACCAGTCCAATGAATGACCGAGATTTAACTCTCAGATCAGCGCGACCAGGAAATGAACCCTCGAGGGTTCAATTCACCTCTAGATCTGTCATTTAAAACTTCATGACGTTACCCCTACGCTATTGAGACATTATATAGTATATAGTAGAAACAGCAACAGCGTGTAATGATTATTCTACTCGTCCCTAACCATCAACTGTGAGCTTAGTGGATTGGTTATATTTGACTGGTTATCTTTGAACTGGTTTTCTGGATTTTGGAATTTGCACCGTTTTGGATCTTTTTTTTGCTCATCGGTTTAGATTTGTCTCAGCAGTGTTTGATGTTGTCATGGGCTACAGTATCATTCTAATTGTTGTTTCTATTATTATTAATAGTAGTAGTTCTTGTTAAGAGTGCCCCTCAACCTGAACTGTTTGTGTCCAATGAAGTACATGATACATATGTAGTTTCGAATGTTTTAGAATATCTTAGTAGCGTAGTGGTAATGTCATGAAGTTTTAAATGACAGACCCTGAGGTGAATTGAAATCGCGTGGGTTCGAATCCCAGCTGCGCTGATCTGAGAGTAAAATCTCGGACATTCACTGGACTGGTTATACGGAAAATGGTCTAAATTGCCTTACGGTTTAAACATGTGGTAATACAAGTGATAGATATCAACACAGTTGATCGTTTCACTATAATGTGTGTTTACTTTTTTCATTTTTTGTTGATTTCCAGGTCAGCCTCAGAAACTGTACGCTCCGGCGCTATCCAGGGTTAATAAATTTTGGCCGAATTTTCTGGACGTTATTCTAAAGGTTAGTCTGCAAAAATGTAAGGATCTACACATGATAATTCTGTATTGGTTGCAAGTATTGATATGAATTAGGTTGAAGTTTTGTTTGTTTTAATTTTTTATATAAGGTAAAAATTGTCAGAATTGGTATCTGCGTAATAATATTTATTATTTTTTGATTTTGCAAACATATTTTTTGAAGTTTTTCAAAACATTTTCAGATAAGATATATGGTTACAGCTGTCTTTTGCAGCATATATATTGTTCTGTGCTGCAATCAACTTTACGTTCATTGTAATTCATATCTCTTGTTGTACTCCAGTGTGTGCATGTTAGAATAGATCGATCCTATAGTACGTGTTTTTTAATAGGCAATTAAGTAGAAGTTTGAGAACGAAAGTAGAAAGAAAATCAGAAAAGCAGTTTGTTAATAGATAATGTTTTGAAACCTATTTAGAGAACATGTAGGAAGAATGCTGTTATGAATTTGTTCCGCTATGTTTTGATCAGCTATTCGTTTAAGTCGAGATAATGTGTGAGATAACTAAATTTCATCTGTATCTATTTAATATTAATAATAACAACACTTATTAACTACAATTAGAGTGCTGCAGTCGTCAGTGACAACATTGAGCACTATTGAGACAAAATCAAACCGGTTAACAAAAAGAAGGTCCAAAAACGGTGCAAATTCCAAAATCCAGAAAATCAGTCCAAGGGTGTGATATTTATGATAATTGTGTTGCAGGAAGTTAAGTTTCTACGCGGTGCTAATGATGTTTATGCCATTAGATGATGATGTTTATGTATTAGGTTGGACAGATGCAACTGCTAAGGCGTCAGATTGGTCATCAGCTGTATACCTCCTGCAAATTCGATTCTAAATATTTTATGAGTACCTTGCAAGCTGCCAACGAGTTCGTATCAGTTTTTGTTTTAAATTAGTTCTAGTTTGCCTCATTAGCTTGTTTAATGCCAGCGCAATTTTCGAGACGATTAGAGTTTTTTCGCCATAAGAATTTGCTAAATCATATCGTAACATAACATAGCAACAACTAGAGTGCTACTTTCGTTCAGTTGCGACAAAGCCAAGCCGGTGAGCAAAAGGAGGTCTAAATCGATACAATTCCATAGTCCAAAACATCTGTCCTAAGATAAAGAGAAACATCTGTCCAAAGATAAAGAGAATTAAAGAAAAGGAGGTTTACGTGCAACCTTTTAGGAAGGTTTAGCGTAATTTTCAATAATTAAATTTTTTGAAGTTTCTCAAGAGTGCGCAGGATGCCAGGATAAATTGCTTTCAAGTAATGAATTGTTTTTAAGTATTGGTTTGACTTTTTTTGTAGGTTACGAAAGAATAAAATCGCTATAAGTTTTTGAATATGTTTAATTAGATATATTTAATTTGAAGTCTTGATATTTGCTAAATATGCATTGAAATTTGGTCTTTTTGCCTAATTTTGTACTGACTGTATTTTATTTAGTACCGTTAATTTTAAATTTTAACAAATATGTTAAACAACTTGCCGCTATAGAGAGACTTCGTTTTACTTGTCTCTATTTGTGTATATCTATTGTCATTTCTGATAGCTGATTGGATTGCTAATGTTATTCTTACTATGCTATAGGGAACACTATTTTGGTCTTGTGAATAGATTACTTTTCTTCAGATGATATGATGATATAGTTGATTAAGGCTAGTAGTATATTAATTAAATAATGTAATAAATGCTTGATTTAATGACAGATTGATTGATTGATTGATTGAATTTTTTTATCTTTTCGATGATCGAATTAGGCTACTAAGCTGACTGATTAATGTTTATTGAATACATTGTTTTATTAATTTATTTGTGAAAAAATTTCATTGTCACTTGGGATTGACAGATTGATAAATAGTTTGACTGATTTTTTAACTGCTTGATTGATTGATTAATAAAATTACAGTGCATTGCTAGCTGACATAGAGCGACACTATCAGGATCCATCGTTACCGTATCCCAAGGAAGAAAATCCTCTGATGTACGAGATGACTGAATATCTCGAGTCTGCTGGCATCAGCTCTCCACTTAACAAGGTTTATCAACAACACTAGAATCTCTCTCTCGTTCTCACTCTCTCGCTAGTTCTTTCTCTCTCTCTCGCTCTCACCCCCTCTCTCGCTCTCTTACTGTATCGTACTGTCTCTTGATCTTTTGTTTACTCCTTTTTCTCGCTTTTCTATCTTGATCTCTGTCTCTCTCTTGCTTTCTCTCTTGCTCTTTCTTTATTCTGTCGCATAGATTATGCATGCTGGAAACCTTTTTCTAGCTTTAAGAAGTAACTTGGGAAGTCTTTTAATCTAGTGACTTATCTGATGTTACCACGCACTTTATCAATTCTACTACTTATCCCCTAGTTTTATCTAGTTTTAAATTGTTTATATTTTAAATTTATAAATTCAAGAATAAACTGCTATTCGGATCAATAGGCGAAGGATTCATATCCAGTGCTCTACCCGTCACTGACATACTGTCGAGCAGGAATATGAAGTTAAACGTGCTTTAGCATTTATCTCTTTCCTTTAGTGCTTCTATTTCAATCAAACCGCGACCAGGTAGTGCAGTTTTGCTAATAAGAACAATGCGCGTCTAACGCTATTTAATTGTTCACAGGGTTTAAAGAATTACAGTGTATCCTTCTTATATAATAATGTATCCTTCTTATATAATAATACATCCTTCTTTTATAATAATGTATCCTTCTTAGGCAATAATGTATCCTTCTCAGTGTGCTTCTAGATTTTGATATGCATCAATTAATTGCTCTTTATTGAATGCTCATTGGACAACTTGGTTCTTAATTTTAATTTCGTGTATAATTTGTGCTTGTTTTTTAGATCTATATCACAACGCCTAAGCTACCTTTTTTCTCTCTGATCAATTTTCTCTTTGTGATGTCGCATCTGCAGAAACTCGTTTACATGAAGTCCATAGGTAGATCCTTTTACAGTTTTATTGTCTGTTTTGCCAATAGTTTATATGTGATCTTATCAATGTGATAAAATATAAAATATCATTTTAATTCTGTCTTCTAATAAGCGAGATAGCAGTATATGTTTATAAATATATACAGTTTATGTATAGTATACGAATGTACATATATATATTTAATCAGCTATTTCATCAGAAAATTTAGAATGTCGCCGATAGGCTATTTTCATTGCCCTACTTGATAAAATTAGCACTTTCATAATTTTCTAAACCACACATTAAACATATAATAAACATTTAACAAAAATAGCATTACGTACTCAATTATGTAGGCCTACCAATAAGAAACAAACGAATATATATAAAATATTCTTATAATATTGAATAATTTTTAGAAAAGTGAATATTTTAAGTATTCTCTCTCTTTCTCTCTCTTAGTGCACTGCCCGCTGGCAAGTCAATGGTGTATAATGTCTTCACTATTCTCTGAATTTCGTTTTCTCTTCATGTTCACAAACGAGTTGATCTTTAAATCATATCATTTGTAACATTTCTTTTGAAATACCATTTTCTTGATGGATTCTGCTTATGAAGAGATGGACTCCCTATGCCTTCCACGGATTCGACTAACTTTCACTGGGCAGGGGCATCATTCCGTGAGAAAACTATCCTGTTTACGCGGACATATTAAATAATATTTATCGAATATTTACATTTTTTGTCTCCCTCGACTACTTACCGTCAACTGTGAATTTCCTGCAGTTTTATCTTCGATGTTTCATCACTTTCACTTTACACTTCATCCAAACCCCAAATTCTTTCATTCTTAGAAATTTATATTAATATGAAACTCATTTTAATACATTACTAGACTTGCACTGCATTTGATAATTTTCTGTTTTGCATGTGACACCTTTGCATATGATATTTTAGCTGGATCAATTAGGCTAATGAATTAATTAAATTAATTAAGTAAATAAATTAACTAGTTAAACAGACCAATTAGCCTAATGACTCTTTGCCATTGAGAGACGTCCCTGATGTCATTGTCGTCATCTGAGTTGAACGTTAAATTGTTTTTTAAGATAACCGAGTTTTCTCTAATTGATTGACTGGCTTGTTTATTTGATTTATTGAATGAGAGGTCGTGGGTTCGAGACTGCGTAGCGACTTGGGTTTTTCTTTTCCGATGGGCGAATAAAAACCTAGTCATGTTCACTTGGTGGTGTCAGGCCAATGGATAGCAGACCCTAGTGTTCCATTTCCTATCTAGTCTCTTCCGTGTCGACCCCGAATAGGGATTAATAATAATAATAATAATAATAATAATAAATTTTTATCTTCCGTTTCCTCATCCAGGGATGATGTTAGGGACGTCATAACGATGTACTAAGGGAAGTTTTTTTATTGATCTACTAATTGATTATCCCGTGTTATGCTCGGGTATGGTTGGACCACTGCAGAATAGGGCAACCGCAAACAATCTGCTGCTTGTACGTGAGAGGCGACTAAGGCAGGAGCTGAGAATGGCTAGAGGGGACCCATCTCACCATGAAATAATTTCCCCAGGATTAAATGGTAAATTAATCCATCTACCTGAGGAAGGCAACAGGAAACCACCTCAGAAGCCATAATTTTCCCAAGCTATAGGCTACATAAGGCATAGACTTTGTGAAGGGATTAATTTGTTGATTTAAGGAGTGCTTTTATGGAGCGAGAAAGCAGAGTTTGAGTATGAATATGTACCTTGAACCTGCCACTTGGCAGTGCACTGAAGAAGAAGACTAATTTACTTATTGATTGATTGTATTGGTGATGCTTGCTAATATCGTGTAATGCAGGAGAGCTGATTTGTCGCAAGCCCGCGGAGCCGATAGACGGCGCTCCATTCGTCGTGGGGACCCTCACACTGCTCAAGCAGTTCCACTGCGAGGTGGGGGATGAGTTCATACAACTTCTAGCGCAATACGTGCGCTCTCTTATTGGCAGCGCCACATCCCAGTGAGTACTTCCTCTCTGTCTCACTCCCTCACTCTCTTTCTTTTTATTTCCCTATTTATCTCTCTTTAGCTTTCTTTTTATTTCCCTATTTATCTCTCTTTAGCTTTCTTTTAGTCTAATTTATATATATATATTTTCTGTCTTGCTAATCTTTCTTCACCTTTCCCTGTAGATATCTATCTTAATCGCTTTTCTTTATATTTATCTTTCGATCTCTTTAACCACTACCCTACTCTATACATCTCTCTCTCTCTCTCTCTCTCTTTCTCTCTCTCTCTCTCTCTGTCTTTATCATTATCTCTCTAGGTCAGATATTCACATATATTGTTAGCGGATATCTTTGGTGCGAGACCAGTCTCGGTATGTCTCTCCGTTGATCTACTAATGTTATGCAAATCTTTAATTATTTCACAGGAATTCTAAATTATATGTGTTATGAGCGTGTTAGCATACATAACTTTGTAGGCACGAAGAGGAAAGAAAAAGCTATAATTTACTTCAATAGTCATATGTCATGAACATCCCATTATGCTGTACTCTGAGGGAGAACTGGATAAGCCGTCTAAGATTGTCTAAACTCGTCTTATGCTAATGTACTAATGATTGCCTTGAATATTGTTGATGTTTATGTGTATTACTACTTTCCCCGTGTTATATCCGGGTTGTTTCATGAATAAACTACTCAGTGACTGCACGTGTCGTAGAAGGCGACTAAAGCACTAAGATCCAAACCGACGTCAGAAATGGCATTCGGTTGGTGAGCGCCTAGGCACCAGAAATTGCTACAAAATTTTCCAAACCGAATGGAAAATATGGGATTTGTTGATGATATGGTATGAGACAGAAAGAGCGGAAAAGGCCCATTCGTATCCCGACATTAGTTAAACTGGGATTAAAGGGAAGATGATGATGATGTATATTTCTACTTTATGAATCGCTCATAGTTGACTTCCTTGTTTGAGTCTTCCCAATTATGACAATCAAATAGTAAATAGTATAGAGCTTATTTCGAAATGCTATGCATCATAACTCATAGGCTAATTAAAGACCACGCAGCGGCAATATCGATAATCAACTAACTATAATTTTTTGCGTGAAAGATTTTGGACTGGTTTTCTGGATTTTGGAATTTTGCACCGTGTTTGAACGGTTTTTCGCTCGTCGGATAGGATTTGGCTCGTTAGTGCTCGATATTGTCATTGAATGCAGTTGTACTCTAATTGTTGTTGTTGTTGTTGTCGCAAGATTGTTAATATCCTGACTTACGAGAAGTGCAATCGCTTAGCATTATGTTATTCTGTTCAGTAGAAGAAGCTGGCTTAGAC
This sequence comes from Enchytraeus crypticus, assembly GCA_905160935.1. Lineage (NCBI taxonomy): Eukaryota > Metazoa > Annelida > Clitellata > Enchytraeida > Enchytraeidae > Enchytraeus > Enchytraeus crypticus. The sequence goes on from CAJHZI010000528.1 coordinate 953,016, forward strand.
ATAATACCTTGCTTAGATGTCTTTTGTTACTGCCTATTGGTTATTTTTATTTAAGAGTAATAAACAAAAGCGATAGCTCTTTGATCAAACAATAATAACTAATCTTCATATAAAGATTTAACATAACTGAGTTACCGAAACGCTTTAAAAAGCGGAGGAAATAGTCTAGCCTGCTAAAGTTCGTCACTGATGTGGCAGATCCTCTGAGAGTTTGATTTTTTACCAATCTCCTGATGACTAGCTAATGGATTGCTATACGTGTGGTTTAATTTCATTAGCTTTATCGCGTGAGTGTTGTTTCTTTAATTGACCTCTTGTAGAACAAACTCGTTTGATTTTAATTACTTAAAGAATACTCGTTGGCCAGTACGAGCGTCGAGATTCTGTAAATTTGTTTCTCTGCATTTAACGGAATTGCTTTCCTCGCTCCTTCTGTTGTCCCGCTGAAGACAAGTCAGTCTAAAGAGTTAATCGTATCTTACTCGTCATTTATTGGTAGACAGGATTGTTTTCTCATGGAATGACGCCCCTGCCCAGTAAATGTTAATCGGAGCTGAGGAAGGCATTGGGGGCCCACCTTGTCAAAAGCAGAATCCACCAAGAATAATGGTATATCAAAAGGAATGTTATAGATGATTTAAAGATCCACTCGTAAGTGGACATGAAGAGGAGAATGGAAGATAGCGATGAGCGGAGACGTTATATACCATGGACCAGCCAGTAGGCAGTGCTCTAAGAGAGAGAGAGAGAGAGAAAGAGAGAGACTCGTCAATTAATGCTGCTGTGCATTCAATCGAGATTCGTCCTCAGGGTTAGCACTGTCTTTACCAGCAGTGGGATGCTTTTACCGGTGGCATAATATGAAAGTCCATTTCGAAATTGTTGATTTTGTTAGGGTTAGGGTTTGGATTTGGTTTTGCAAATTTTAGAATTTGGATTTTTTTAAATTTCAGTTGAATTTCTTTCATGATTCAATTTCAATTGGACTTGCATAATAAAGCTGTTAAAGCTTAGGTTAACGTTAGTTTCCTCACTCGAATGCGATGTCAGTGACGGGCGAGCCCAGGATTTGAATCCGCACATATTGATCCGCGGTCGAATTATTACTGACTTCGCCACTGCCATTCAAAATAATAGTAATTAATAATAATAAGCATATAGTACGCATATTCATTAATAATTAATATGCTTACTGGTGTGCACTGTCTGCTCTAGATATCCTTGAAGATGGGCAGCCAGTTTATGATTTTCTGTTTAAAGGCCCTAAGGCCTATTACTAAAATAATTGAAGCGGCAATGATAAAGTTCATAAATCTTTGGTTATTTTCCATTACTCTTGTTTTGTTAAATGTCTAAACTGAAATTTATGACTCAATCCGTTACCTGTGCACCGCTCATCTGGCCGTGAAGCCGATAAATTATGTAGCAAGCACTCTATCAATTTGACTAAAGGCTTTCCTGCCTGGTTGGAGAATAACGCTCAGTTCTCAAATTATTGAAAAGGGGAGATAATGCTAAGTACAGCTAACGTATTAAAGGGTGTGAGTACCTATCCAGAAAATTCTGCAATTCGAGTTTAAAAATTATTGGCATTAAGCCTCTGAATTCATAGAAAAAATATTATAGGCTACTTTTAAAAGCCATATAAGCCTAGGCGTGTGTTAGGCCACCTCAGGGTCTCGTGGACATTTTTGTGTTGAGATCAACTCTCCTTCCAACTGCTGCGCATTGAAAATGGAGCTAAGCGCTTAAACAGTTTTGTGTAACGGCTCAATAAACTTAACATGTTCTGAACATACTGTATATTAAGAACCAACTGGGATCGTTTCCAATGCAAAAGCGTTGAGATCTGCTGAAGGCTTAGCCTATGTGAAGTCTTCAACTGGATAAGCGACTGATCACTAGTGAGCCTGGAAGTATAATTATTAGTGAAAATATTTATAATGTTCCTTTTAGACTTGCTTTTTGTTTTACCATCCATGAGAGAGAGAGAGAGAGAGAGAGAGAGAGAGAGAGAGAGATGGAGAGAGAAGGAGTTTGTAATTGAAGTGTTGTAGAGAGATGTTGTTGTTGTTATTTCAGCCAGCAGTCAGTGTTGTAGAGAGATGTTGTTTTTTGTTATTTCAGTCGGCTGTCAGTGTTGTAGTGAGATGTTGTTGTTGTTATTTCAGCCAGTTGTCAATGTTGTAGAGATATGTTGTGTTTGTTATTACAGCCAGCAGTCAGTGTTGTAGGGAGATGTTGTCGTTGTTATTTCATCCAGCAGTCAGTGTTGTAGAGAGATGTTGTTGTTGTTTCAGCTAGCAGTCAGTGTTGTAGAGAGATGTTGTTGTTATTTCAGCCAGCAGTCAGTGTTGTAGAGAGATGTTGTTGTTGTTATTTCAGTCAGCTGTCAGTGTTGTAGAGAGATGTTGTTGTTGTTATTTCAGCCATCATGTTGTTGTTGTTATTTCAGCCAGCGTATTGTTGTTGTTTCAGCCAGCAGTCTGTTGAACTCTCGTCAGATGTCACTAATGTACTCGTCTATCTCGAGCAATACATTCATTTCTCTGCTCTGGGGCGCAAGGTAATTTTTACAGAAAGAATTTAATTTAACGTCAGTTTCGTCATCTGATGTCGACGAGTCGTGAGAATTGTCTGGATCGACTTTGATGGTATAAAAATTTCGGTTTTAGTTCATTCGTATGGGGAACTGCAAAAAGTAATGAGTCGCAAAAATGTTAATGTGACATGTTGCTTGTTTATCTATTTTGATTTCTAATGTCGCTGATAACGCTTTTGAGAGATGCAACTGATGTTAACATTGGTTTTTCTGTTTTACAGCTTTTAATACTGCTTATATTGTTATTGCTCATAGGTCTCTTCTGGTTGTATTTTTTGTTAAGAGATTTGATTCTATTATTATAGTTGCTTTTATAAACTCTAATTAGTTTTTATATTTTGCTGTTTTATTATTTTTATATTCAGTATTTTTACAATCTTTATTTTATCAAATCCTATCTGTGCGAGCTTGTTTTTTGTAATATTTAAGATATAAATTAGATATAAACTTAAGATGTATACACGGACTGGAGCCAGTGGCGATACCGGTAAGATATTCGACCGCGGATCAGTATGTACGGGGTTCAAAATCCTGGGCTCACCCGTCACTAACATCGCTTTCGTTTGAAGAAACTGACGTTAACATTAGCTTTAGCTTTTTAGCTTTATAAAGTTACATTTAACGTCAGTTTCATATCGTGATGAGACCGTGTCTGTCAGAGACACCAATCCTCCTACCTCGCAGTTTTATTGTGACTTGAATACGTACGACTGGAAATCGGATCTTGGCATAGATTTGCCTGTTGGCCTCGAGCGGTGTCGTAAATTCTAAACTCCGATGCCGTTGTAATAAGCACTACTCTGCTGCACTGGCGCGCCTGATGCCATCGTCAATGACGCTTTGTAGACAGTTCAACAGACGATGATGATTGTCTGCTTGATGCCGTCTCGTAGTGTTACCATGTAAAGCGTTTTTTAAACTGTCCATTCAGTCAGTTACTGTTTAGTTACCACGAAAATTTGCAATACTTGAGCAATTAATTATTTTAATTAATTATAATTATAATTAAAATTAAAACTATATAAAAAAAATTGCAATTAGAAGTTAGTTAGCGTGAGTTAAAGTTAAATGGATTTAAAGTTAAATTTAAAGCTTAAACATCGAAACTGAAACTAAAGAAGGATGGATGAATATTTCGCTTAATGCGAAATTTAACATTTGGAACTTTTTAAGGTTATTTAACATTTTATTTCATATTAAAAATTCTAATTTTTAAATTGTAATACTTTTTGAATTCTAGAAGAATTTATTTAAAAATTAAGGAAATGCTAATAATTTGAACGTTGAATTTATTTGAAAAAAATAACAAATCCTATTTGAAACGCTGGATTTGTAATTTAGGTACATTCTAAAACGATTTTAGTAAAGGCAAATCGAAGTGTTAGTAAATATTAGAAATATTAATATTGAAGTCAGCCAAAAATATAAGAATATATGTATTTGAAGAAAAGGCTTATTATATTAAATATGTGCCTTTTTATTTTACAGTAGATGTTACAGTAGATTATATAATGGATTTTTCATCGCTTAAATGTATTTTCTTTGTTAGCATAAACTACATTTATTCAATGGAATTTAGTTTGCGAATTAAAGGGCTTTTTGTTTGTAATTCTACTCATCTGCGTACCATATGGTTGCTAGTTTTCAAAAATAATGGCATTTCTGTTAAGAGATTTTAGTGACACTGTGGCAGCACTGTGAAGAGATTTCAGTAAAACAGTGGCCGCACTGAGAAGAGATTTCAGTGAAATAGTGGCAGCACTCTGAGGAGATTTCAGTGAAATAGTGGCAGCACTGAGAGGAGATTTCAGTGAAACAGTGGCAGCACTGTGAAGAGATTTCAGTGAAACAGTGGCAGCACTGTCATGAGATTTCAGTGAAACAGTGGCAGCACTGTGAAGAGATTTCAGTGAAATAGTGGCAGCACTGTGAAGAGATTTCAGTGAAACAGTGGTAGCACTGTGAAGAGATTTCAGTGAAACGGCGGTAGCTCTCTGAAGAGATTTCAGTGAAACAGTGATAGCACTGTGAAGAGATTTCAGTGAAACAGTGGCAGCACTGTGAAGAGATTTCAGTGAAACAGTGACAGCATTGTGAAGAGATTTCAGTGAAACAGTGGCAGCACTGTGAAGAGATTTCAGTGAAGGCTGTCTGATGGACGAAGCGCTAGCCGCTGCGATATGGACAAACATTTGCCAATTGACTTGAAAACTTACACTTAATCAATAATTCGAATCTCCGCTGAGAGTGCTAAAGTAAAACACATGTAGTGAGAGAAAGGGGAGGAAGATAAGGTCGGGTGTTAATCAATAATGCAGGCAGAGAAGAAAGTGGTAGAATTAGCGTAGAATTAGCTGCATTTTTTGTATTGTTTTAGACAGACCTGTGTTTTGGATATTCTTTATATTAAGGAACATTAAGAAGTAGTTAAAACTTCACAAGTTTCTCCCCACTAAATAAAAATAGAATTAGAGTATAGATTACTGGTTAGGTATATAGATTTAGTAGAACAGTCTCAGGAGATTTCACAGTCTGAGCTCGTTTAAGTCAATACAGAGTGCTGCTGCTATGTTCTGTACTGCTTTCCCGGAAACTGTACCATCTGTAGGGGTATTTAGCCATTTATATTGCTCCGTCTGTATTGAGTTTTAAATTATAGGTTTTATTTGTTGACTGATAAGATGTGAATTTGAGTTTCTCGTTTAATTTCTTCTTTTTAGGCTGATCCGGTGGCTTATTGGCACATTGTTTGACGACTGATTAGGTGCTGTTTAATCTATTTTCAACGGCTGCTTTTGTGAGTCTGTGTGTGCCACTGAACGTTGCCTGATTACCACTGCAAATCTCGATGAAACGAGAGTTTAAGCGTTGGTCAATGACTGATATCATAGTAGCCCGGTCATGTTGATTGGGTACAGCTACGGCCAAGTTTAACGTCAGTTTCCTGCTCGATAGCATGTCAGTGACGGAGAGAGCACTGGATTTGAAACCAACATCTACTGATCAGTTGTCGAACGCCTTGTCAGCAGGACACCGTCTCTGTTCACATAATACGTGTGGGACTGTTTTTGTATGCTTTATAATTTTCATATTTTTATTTGTATTTTTTGTGCTTTTCTTGTTAAGTTTTATGTGCTTGGTTTGTGTTTTAGTCTTTTCTTGCTTGTGTCTGTTGCAGGCTGTGGACTCGTATATCCCTTCCTATATATTCGATCAGCATCGGCTGCATACAACTCAGTGATGTCCCTGTTGTTACGTCTTCACGTTATGCCCAAAATGTTTACCTTAGCGTGTTTTTATTTGCTGCTTAGTGCTTAGTCTTGTTTAATTTTAGTTAGTCAAACTGATTTATTACAATTTGTTTAAGCTTAAGTAATCTGATATCTTATAGCATCTGTTGGTTGCCTTTCATTTATTCATCTATTCGTTCATCTTAACCTCTATTCACTCATTCGTATATTTTCCATTCATCTGATGATTAACAGTCGCCATTTCTATCTATCAATTGTTAGGCTATGTACCAAACCTAACGACTTTGACATCACCGTTATTTAATAACTTCAATAATAAGTGGACATAACTGCATTTTCTTGTATAATATTACACGTACTAGTTTACTGATGTTATCTAAATAAAATGCAATATTACTAGAGGTATGCGAAACTTTGCTGATGGATCTCAAGGATGCAATTGAAGGATAGTATGCAATACAACATCTAACAATTACTGACTACTATATAACTTTAGTTCAATATATTTGAAATTATATCTTATTTTATGTAATATATTTTTGCAAGATATCTAGACAAAATACGTACATTTAGGTCTATATGTATATATATATGTATATATATATATATATATATATATATATATATATATATATATATATATATATATATTTCAGAATAAAGACTAAGTAATTGAGACTATGCTGTATATGCTGTATGCAATAATTGCAACTATTTCGAGTTTTCGTTGATAGCGCAACCTATAATGCTGTTAATAACGTTCCGTCTAATTTGATAATAACAATTATTTTGATAATGAGCCTTCCTATGTTGATGATAATGGTGATGATAGCGCGATGACTATTGTTGATAATGGTGATGATAAAGAGATGTCGAATGTTGATAATGGTGATGATAAAGAGATGTCGAATGTTGATAATGGTGATGATAAAGAGATGTCTAGTGTTGATAATGGTGATGATAAATAGATGTCTAGTGTTGATAATGGTGATGATAGCGCGATGACTATTGTTGATAATGGTGATGATAAAGAGATGTCGAATGTTGATAATGGTGATGATAAAGAGATGTCGACTGTTGATACTGATGATAATAAATAGATGTCTAATGTTGATACTGGTGTCTTAATAATGTCTTAATATCGTATTGGTAAAGTCATGAAGTTTGATAACAGCTCCTGAGGTGAATTGAACCCTCGTGAATCCCAGCCGCGCAGATCTGAGAGTAAAATATCGGACATTCACTGGACTGGTTGTACGGCAAATGGAATAAATTGCCTAACGTTTTAAACATGTGGTATAAAAAGAGATAGATATCAACATAATTGATCATTTCACTATAATGCGTGTTTACTTTACTTTTTGGTGATGATAGAGAGTTCCTATGTTGAAAATGGTGACGATAAAGAGATGTCTTATGTTGATATTGGTGATAAAGAGAGGTCTTATGTTAGTAATTGTAATGATATTGCGGTGTCTAAGGTTGAAAATAATGATAACATTGTCGGTATGGCGATGTCTGAAGTCGATAATATTGATATCTAACGCTGATGGAACTGGAAGCAACGGAAGATGGACTGGAGGGAACGGAAGATAGGACTGGAGGGAACGGGTGACTAGGCTATCACTTTGTTGCTAAATGCAGCGAGTAACTGAACCGAGTCGGACGTGTCGACCGGAAGTCCATCTGCAGACACTCTCAGCTGAAGCATTAGTGCCTCATCCATATTCATCCCTGTCTGTGCCTTCTGTGTATGTGCGAGTAATAATGCATGCTTGTCAGTGTGTGCGTGTATGCGTGTGATAGTGCATGTTTGTCAGTGTGCGTGTGTGCGCGCGTGAGTGTGTATGCTTGTCAGTGTGTGCGTATGATTGAGCATGTTTGTCAGTGTGTGCGTGTATGCGTGTGTATGCGTGTTTGTCAGTGTTTGTGTGTACGCGTGTTATTGAGCATCTTGTCAGTGTGCGTGTGTGTGCGTGTGATACTGCATGTTTATCTGTGTTTATGTGTGTGCGTATGATTGAGCATGTTTGTTAGTGTTTGTGTGTGAGCGTGTGATAGTGTATGTTTTACTTTAGACTGATTATCTGGATTTTGGAATTTGCACCGTTTTGGACCTTTTTTTGCTCGCCGGCTTGATTTTGTCTCAATAGTGCTCGATGTTGTCATTGATGACAGTAGCACTCTAATTGTTGTTGTTTGTCAGTATTTGTGTGTGCGCGCGTGTGAGAGAGTATGCTTGTCAGTGTTTGTGTGCGTACGTTTGATAGTGTACATGTATGTTTGTCAGTGTTTCTGCGGGGGATTGAGCTTGTTTGTGTTATGCTTTATTATGTGTGCAAATGTATGTGCGTCGGTGGGTGTCCAGTTGTGTGTGTGTGTGTGTGCGTGTGTGTATGTGTATTCATATACGTGTGGTACGGCGTGCAAGTGTCTAATGTTGTATTAGTGCCTGGTATAACTGTATGAGCGGACAATGTGGACCTTATTAATGATTCCAACTGTTTTCATCATCGTCATCAACATATAGTTTAGGGATTATTCATTAATTATACATCCCTTGATTTCTGATCCTTGTATAACAAAAGTGTTACGTCTCTTTATCTGCTACCGGATCACAAAGGATACTCTTGTGGATGATGGGATTCGAATGGAATGCCCTGCTACTTGTCAAGCAACGCACCTCCTGCTCGATGATCCTTCAGATACTCATATTCTGCCAATGACGTGAGGAAAAACAATTAGACACCAGAGGTTATATGATCGCCCGTAGATAGGGGTGGAAGCAAGATAAGCCGATCGTGATAGGTCGGTGATCTGATAGGCCGGTGATCTGATAGGCCGGTGATCTGATAGGCCGGTGATCTGATAGGCCGGTGATCTGATAGGCCGGTGATCTGATAGGCCGGTGGTCTGATAGGCCGGTGATCTGATAGGCCGATCGTGATAGGCCGGTGATCCGATAGGCCGGTGATCTGATAGGCCGGTGATCTGATAGGCCGGTGGTTATTGCGCAGTAGTCGCATGTAGCAACTGGTTAAACAGTGCTTCTCAACCTTTCGTCATCCAGGGCCACATTTTTTAGCCAATGGAGACTCATGGGCCTCCATAAAACAAGCCCAAGCCAATAGTTTGACAATAAACCGCCAAACAGCATTGCCATACGTTTTTCACAAAATTATATCCATTATATACATGTATATACGTATTAACTTATATACGTAAAATATTCCATGTATTTAAACATTACTATAACATTACAGCTACAATAGCACCTCCAATAGAAGCATTGAAGTAAGGTTGTAGCCTCTAGTTCGCACTGATTCTGAGTTCCCTGTCCGGTGCTTTCTTTGCCCTGAACTGGTTCTCTCTTTCTCCATCTATATGTTTATCTTTTATCTGTAATTCTGTATACCCATCTGTATCTCTCTGTCAGTCTGTCTATCAGTTTGTCTATCCATCTGATACACTATCCATCTGTCTGTCTGTCTGTCTGTCAATTTATCTGTCTATCTGGTACTGTATCTGGCTGTCTGTATATATCAATCGGTCAGTTTATCTTGTAGGCTATCTTATTCTGATGTAGTAGAACTAGAGTTCAATGATGATGATGATGATGATGAACTAGTGTTCAATGATGATGTGTAACTAGAGTTCAATGATGATGTAGAACTAGAGTTCAATGATGTATCTGTCAATTATGTACAGTAGAACTAGAGTTCAATGATGATGTGGTAAAACTAAAGTTCAACGATGATGTAGAACTAGAGTTCAATGATGCAGTAGAACTAGAGTTCAACGATGATGTAGTAGCCAACAAACCCTTATCAGTTCTCCGTCCAGTGATATCAAACGTTACGTAAACTGGACGGGAGAACTGACCAGGAGTCGTACAGCTGTCTCATCCTTCAAAGTCCAGCGATGTCTCTGCTAAATATTTCTGTATTTATCTCTTCTTTGATAAGTGCACTTCTGGACGTCGTTGTTCCAGTAGCAGTTTATATTAATTGGAAATGTACAATAGCTTCTTCCAGCAGCGTCAGCCTTTTCTTACCCTGGACTATTTTCCCAGATATTTGATTTTCAACTTTTGGGGATCCTTTAACCCTTTTTTCGACGTCGTGTTCGTTTGTGCTCGATGTTTTCGTACACAACAATGCTACTCTTATTATCACTATTATCCGCAATAGTACTCTTTATTATCATTAATATTATTTTATTTTTATTGTTGTTGTTACATTCCGATTACGATTCCATTGTATTGCTTAAATGTGACGTTCAGAGCCTATAGGATATATAGCCTAGCTAGGTCTTGCTGTTTCTGATAGCCAAGTTTATTCTGCTCTACGTTTTGCGTGTACATTTATCATTGTACATACACGAAGAGTATTAGTTCACCCTTCGTCAATTTATGCTTTCTTGCGCAGATGTACTTTGTAGTCTCACAAATGATTCGTTAGGAGTTCATTATTTCATTTCCGATTTTTCATCCGAGAGCAAATTGTCATTACTTTAGGGTGTTTCATTTGTTGTTGACGGTGATCATTTTAAATCATCATTTACGACAGCATTTGTGGAGTTTATGTGAAGATCTATCGTCGTGGTTATATTTTCCACCATATGCACCCGTCCCTCCCCGTACGTCTTTACTCTGCTTCCTACGGTACGCGTTAGGTTTAACACCTCGATACGGAAATCTTTACTGCGTATAAATAACAAGTGTGAATATTTTAGTTCAGTTAACAGGAATGGGTAGTAAATATTTTTTATTTAAGCTTTAATGTTAACTGATTAAGTCTAATCCCCAACAGATGTTTGTTCTTAGAGGTTCCACTGTCTGCGCCCCTCGAAATCCAGATAATTACCTCCTTCCCCTCCCCTCTGCACCCACCCCCATGGACCTCTATGTACGACTGTGAGTGCAACAGAGTCAGTTGTGTATATACAGTATGTATATATATATATATATATATATATATATATATATATATACACTGACATTGCTTTCGAGTGAGGAAACTGACGTTAACCTTAGCTTTTACCAGCTTTATATATATATATATATATATATGTATATCAGTTGCATTTCTGTTGTATTAATTTTTAAAGACCCACGCGTATTCATTCGGAGATTCTTTTTCTTTGTTTCATTAATTGAGATTTCTTTATTCGTATGCAATATTCACTACAAAATGTTATCAATTATAGTACATTCGTTTTCATTCGGTTTCCATGATTTACGACCAGCACGCAAACCTCCTTTTCTTTTCTATCTTTGGACTGTTTGTCTGGGTTTTGGATTTTGGACCCTTGATCTTGCTCCTCTTAAATTTTATTCAATAGTGCTCGATATTTTGTACATTGACTACTGCAGCACTTCATTTGTTACTTTACTGCACTGTACTCAGTTACACAAAGCGCCTATAGAATGAAGTATAATGAATACAAACACAGATGACTTAAGAGCTAACTCATTTAAAAGTCCAGATATCATCTTCAAGTGAGGAATAGACTTGAAATCAGTATCATCTTCGTTGTCTGCACATAGCAGAAGAAATAGAGTTGGTCTTTTATATTTCTGAGTCTGATCTCAGGCTCCCAAATCAACTGTATTTGTGTATTTGGACGATTGGATCACCTGCAGGAAAATAATGAATAATATAACTTATAACAATATCGACGAGACTCCGCCCTTCATGGACCCCTGCACCAGAAATTTTGACAGTGCCCCAGTAGCGAGAGGCTCCTGTTATGCCGCTGATACTTGCTTCTGATACTTGCTCCTGATACTAGCTCCTGATACTTGCTCCTGATACTAGCTCCACACTAGGACTCTGGTGCGTGAGGTGGAGAACTCAGAACCTTGAGTTCTCTCAACGCCTTCAGTACTCTCGAAACCTTGAGTTCTCTCAAAACCTTGAGTTCTCTCAACACATTGAGTTCTCTCAACGCATTGAGTTCTCTCAAAACCTTGATTTCTCTCAAAACCTTGAGTTTTCTCAAAACCTTGAGTTCTCTCAAAACCTTGAGTTCTATCAACACCTAGGGTTCCCTTAAAACCTTAAGTTCTCTAAAAGCCTTGAGTTCTCTCAAAATCTTAAGTTCTCTCAAAACCTTAAGTTCTCTAAAAGCCTTGAGTTCTCTCAAAACCTTAAGTTCTCTCAAAACCTTGAGTTCTCTCAAAACCTTAAGTTCTCTCAAAACCTTGAGTTCTCTCAATACCTTGAGTTTTCTCAACACCTTGAGTTCTCGGTTCCCTCTCCTGTGGCCATAAATCCTGAGCGTCAACAGTCCGTCAATCAAACAAGTTATCCGAAGGAACTTAACACCTGCCTTTGTCACGTTATTTCAGCTGTGATCTTGAGAGACTCGTAAAATAAACTCCGTGAGATAGAATCGCGCTTTTAGGTGTTTTAATTTACTGGCTGATAGTTACCGAATAATAGATCTTTAGAGGCATAATGTGGTGTTGCGTACTAAATCTGCAATGAAAACGTTAAAGATTGTCGAATTTTTAAGATTATATATTTCTAAAGAAAAGTTGAGATTTTAGAAATAAGTTAAAAAGAATTTAGTAGGTTTCATGACATTACTTTTTGAACAGTTGTTTAAGGGGGAAGGTGGTTTAGGCAGGGGAACTTAGTTGCGATAGTTCTTTTTTGAAGTGAGATCACTGGCTAGGGGCCTATATACTAGGGGCCAGGTAAAATGGAAGGGGGAGAGAGAAAATTTTTGACAGTTCCAATAGCTCTCAACTCCCACTTTACCAACTATTTATGAATTCATCTACTTTTTGGCTAAAAAAAGTTATGCAAAAATTATAATTATTCTCATATAGCACTGCTTCATTTACCTTTTGCTAGAGAACTGTTGATAAATGAAATGCTGTTTCTCGTCCGTTTCTCTTTGCTAGATAATATATCAGGTGGATCTAATAGCATTGTCTGTTTCACTGATAAATATTACAGTTAAATATCAACTATTTATTATAGTGAAATGATCGTCCAATCTAAAATTCTAGCCTCTCTTTAACACAACATATTACAATCGTTACGAAATTAATTCAATTATCCATATTATAATCGATTCTCTGAATGTCCTAAACTTTTCTATCAGGAGGATATCAAACCAAGGGAATCCAACAGCAGAATAGTACCTTTAAATTTTCTTACAACTACCTGTCGCTCTACACAGTGATCTATTTACACATGATGAAATTGGTACTCTGATGTAATGCATCAGCTGCAGTTCTTTATTGCACAGCTGGGAAAGCTGAACGATTGGATGGGTCTGGCTGCACTAATGCAACGGTAAATTTACAAGCGATTCCGGAAACCCTTGCCATTATTGCTACACTAGAATAACAGCGATGCCACTCTCATTGAAATGCCCTATCAGGGTCACGGTAGGTTGACTTTGTGAGGAAATCTTTAAACAGGCAGACATCAACACAGGCCGACAGATCTACAGTGATTTGAATTTTTAACTCTAGTTTCTCTTTCAAGTTTAATGCAAGAGCCTACGTGATTTATTGGTGACTAAAATATTCCAAAAAGTTCTAAAGCTTTAGATATACCTCACGGTTGCTTCGTAATTTCAAATATATTGTTGCGCACCATTTTGCTTAAAATTTGAATTTGTGCCTGCTGAACACCCAACAAGTCTACTAACAACTCGTCAATTCTGCCGATTTAAAATTCGTTAAGAAAATATAATACATTGTATAATGTAAACAGAATTCAACCATGGGCTCAGCTCTTCAAGACGACGTTAGGAGCATCTCAAGCAACTGGTGAATATGCACCTAGAATCTTATATACATGTAATAATTAAAATAAAAACAAATAAAAGGCAAATAAATAATAATAGTTAATGCACTATAGTTCTGCAATGCCGGACTCCATTTTCTCCGCCATATTGTCTCTATCGTAAAAATATGTAGCAGAGATAAAATATTAGTTCAAAGCAATGCGGTCTGGAGAAAACAGACAGAAATAATAAATAATTATAATGTATCCGCTATTAGGAAGGGGTACCTTCATGTATTGCATCCTATAGGGGACACTGTAGAATCGAAGCTCAGCGGTTTGGTTTCGGAATTGCGAGCAGAGGAAGAAAGTCTATATCTCGACCATATGTATTGAAGCACTTGAACACGGAGCATACCATCGATTGACTTTTTGAAACGACCATTTCTAAAGCATTTTTATGTCCGGTACCGGTCTTCGAGATGGCGTTACAGGTTCTTTATACAGTTTTACATACTTAAAAGATAAACGAAGTTAGCGTCATGACCGGTAGGACAATATGTCGTCAGGGATCTATACTTCGTGATGAAGTTAATGCAAGGCTTTAAAGTTGTATTGTAGATTAATAAGACACATTTATACTTCATGAGCTTTAACACAGAGCACTAGTGCAGTATAGAACTTGACTTACAGAATGTCAGTGGAAGAAATATGTAGGAATTTGTAGGATGATTGAATGAAGATTAGACATTACGACAATGTGTTTTGATGTCGAGCTTTGATTGGGTTATAGAGGCCTAGATATTGTGACTGGCATTACGTTTTTATAACATAACCTTACAGAGTCAGGAAGGAATTATATGCTTGTTTAAGACTCATCAGGCTCTTAACTAAAACATAAAATAATTAAAATATAAATCAAGTCATGCAGACTTCATGTCAACATGTGAAATTTATACGTAGCCTATATTATAGTATATTATAATATATTATAGCCATATTTTAAAGAATCTTGCAGAATTAATGAAACACAGATTAGATATTGGACGATAATTGCATAGCCTATCCTTTGAAAGAGAAATTATTCTTTTTATTGCAGAAACAAACGCGCATTCTTATAGAAGAAATCGAACAATTCATTGTTAGAGTAAAGATGTAAGCTCTTGAATATTGGACATATTTACATAAAACATCAGTAATCCTGTTGGTGTATTTTTAACATTCATTGTGTAGAATCGTCTATGTAAATAAAACAGCCTATTTCTTATACTGTATATCTTATAATTAATATTCTACATGTTCAGAATATTAAATAAATGCAGTCAGTATTAATTACTATTTTTGAAATGCACAGCGTTAACAATGAGACTGACATAAAAAGTCGGTCTAACGTTTACATTAACTATTAGCAAAGACTCTCACAATTGGTTAACTAATAACATATATTAACATAGTCTGCTGCAGACTAGATCTACATGTACATGTAACTTGAACGTACCAGCAACGATACTAGCATATAACATATAAATAAAAATCCTATATATATTATAATATTAAAATTACATATAAATATAAAAATATATACTAATACATATTTAATATGTAACAAATATACATGTATATTATTATATTTAATATTAAAATTGTATCTTATTTTATATTAGCAGCGAGAGTTGCAGATATTAGTATAAATAATTTTCCAGAACATCTGGTGCATAGCCCTCACTTCCCTACCTACACCCGCTGCTGCCAAGCTATTGCAGCTGAATGGCGCACAATGATGACGATGATAATGACGATGATGATAATAATGATGTAGCTGAAACGTAGTCAAATATTAATCAGCAGCAGTGTTGACATTGGAGGCAGATAATTCTCAGTGGACCAGTCCAGGTCCGGGACTGCGAGGTGGGACGGTATAATCAATCATTCCCACCACGCAGGGGCCCGCAGCAATATGCTGCCCGTCTACCCCCCGCATCGTGGGGCGGCCATTGTCAGAGCAAAGCGAGGGGACGATTGGTCGTCCCTTAGAAACCGTCTCAGCAACGAAACTAAATGTCATAATTCGGATATTATAAAATAATTAATATACTATTAGTATTATATTAATATTATTAATATAATAATAATACTAATAATAATATTATTATTAATAATAATAATATCATTTATAGGGCCTATTATTATTATTGTTGTTATTATTGCTATTATTATCATTTTTACCCCGTGTTAAAGAACTCGAGGTTTGATAAAAACGATTCGAGAAATAAGTGCTGAATCGCCGCCCGGCTACTCGAGGTCATATAGCTGCTTTAAAATATTGCTGAAGGAGACTGCATTAAATCTTTGCAAAGTCATAGAAAGCTTTTGCCAAAGAAAAGAGGTCTCTCACTTATCGCTGGTTTGCTCTGCAATAAGTCTGCCTATGCAATTAGTGAAGTCAACTCCATCGGAATACATGGGGCCCATGGATTCAATGGTCATGGTAATTATTATTATTATTAGTATTATAATTTATAATTATTTCTGCTACTATTATTATTGTATTTTATATATTTATATATTATAGATTTAGTATATAATAAATTATTATTATTGTATTTTATATATTTATATTTTCTATAATTAGTATTTCATTTTTACTTGCTGCTTTTCATGCCTTACAATACCCTTGGCTGTATCTAAGGAATTCAAAGGATAAATGATCTTGATTGACTTAATTCATGATCTCCAGTGTTTCGCTGTTGATTTAAATGTCTTCTTTCTTAACTATAGCAGTCACTCGGTATCCAGTGTCGTCCCTCAAGGACAGGTTCTCGCTTCAGGAGATGATTATAAATGCATGCAAGGCGTAGCTCTGCCTTTACTCCTTGAAATCATCCTGCTGTTTTACACACCGTCAGATATACTGCTATATTTCATTCTGTTCGTTTACGATCCACGTTACTGGAAAACGCATTTTATTCTGGCCAATGCATGATCTAAGCGGAATTCTCAGTAGTAGCATGGCATCCGCCGACTAAACTCAAGAACGTGCCATTTGGTTGCACCCCTTTTCCGGTGTTTGATTTTACAAGATTGATTCCCCAAAGTTTCTATCCGTACTTCTTAATTATTTAATTATAAAATATATCTAACAACCTACTGTAATTTAACGTGTTGTGTCCAAATTTGTTAAAGTATACACCAATCGTAGAAGTAAACACGCATTATAGTCACATGATCAACTATAAGTATCTTACCGACTTGGCCACTGCCTCCAGCCAGTGGCCAAGTCGGTAAGACCGCGGATCAGTATGTGCGAGGTTCAAATCCTGGGCTCGCCTGTCACTGACATCGCTTTCGAGCTAGGAAACTGACTTTAGCTTTTTTACGAGCTTTATGTTGATATCTATCATTTTTCGTACCACATGGTTAAACCGTTAGGCAATTTAGACCATTTTCCGTATAACTAGTCCAGTGAATGTTCGAGATTTTGCTCTCAGATCAGCAGGGCACGGGAGTTTAATTCATCTCAGGATCGGCCATTTAAAACTTCATGTCGTTACCTTTCGCCTCTAACCACTACGCAACTGAGACATTCAAGAACTAGACTAGCGCACGTGCCCTAAAAGTCGACAAAACACGAAGATCGAAACCAGCGTTAGAATGGGAATTCGGTTGGTGAAGGCTTTGGCTCCAGAAAGTTCAATAAACTTTTATATTGCCGACCCTAATTAAACTGAGATTCAAGGGTTGATGATGATGACGATGACGATGATAATGATGATTACGATGAAGAGGACGATGACGATGATGATGACGATGACGGTGATGATGATTATGATGATGATGATGATGATGATGATGTGATATAATAAGAATACTAACAACAACAATTAGAGTGCTACAGTCATCAGTGAAAACATTGAGCACCATTGAGTCAAAATCAAGTCGGTGTGCAAAAAGAAGGTCCAAAAACGGTGCAAATTCCAAAATCCAGAAAATCAGTTCAAAGTATATATAAATATATATAGAAATATCAGTGAAGTATAAATAAGAATAAAATTGTATCTAGAAGGATCAGTGAAGAAGAGAGAGAGAGAAAAGAGAAAGAGAAAGTGAAAGAGAAAGAGAGAGATCGAGAGAAACAGAACGAAATACAAATAATAATAATAACAGAGATGAAGAGAGAAGAAATAATTTGAAGAAGAGACAGCAGAGAGAAGAATAAGAAGTGGAAAGAGTTTTCCTTTATTATGCAGACACTATTGGTCATATCTGTGAGCTGAAGAGTAAACGAAAGAACTACTGGGACTTGATTTGTCAAAATACTTTGATTTTATTTTGTCCGAATACAAAATGAACTTCTGTCAACATCCTTACAGTAGTTTGCATATGATAATATTCTTGATCTCCATATTTTCTATCTATATCCCTATTTTATTTTCTCTCCCTCTCTCTCTCACTCTCTCCCGCTATCTTTCTCTTATCCTCTCTCTCTCTCTCTCTTGTTCTCTCTCTCTCTCTCTCTATCTCCCTCCCTCATTCTGAGGGAAATATGGCATGAGTTTTGGCCACAGCTTCTTTATCTGCTTAACTGTCTATCTCCCTTATTTATCACGCTCAATAAATAAATTTAATTTATCCTTATTTTCTAGTTCTGCTTCCGATCTGAAATCTGAAACTGCAACACCTCTCAACTGTTCTTGACAAAATTTTTACACAAGGTTCTGTGCTAATCGTCTCTCAATCCATCCTTCTAAACCCAAAATAAGTGTTGGCACCCTTCAGCAAAGGAGCAAGGTAGTCATATTCTTCTATTATCAAAATCCTATTCTCACTCCTACTCCCAACGCCGAAACCCTTGGTGTCATATTAGCTGAAAATCTCCAATTCAAATCTCATATCTCTTCTGTCTGTCGCTTTTCTTTCAGATCCGTCAAATCAGACAGTCAAACGCTCTTCTTTACAGACAAATCAGACAGATACGGTCTTTTTTTAGACAAATTTCAGCCGTAATTCTTGCTAACTCAATTGTTTATTTTATATTTGACTACTCTAAGCCATTGTTATATTGCTTACCTTCTTCTTATCACATGCTTCTAAAACGTATTCAGAACTATTAAGTATATGTTGCCTGGCGGTCCTCAAGGTTACTGGCTACCTCTAATTCCTAAATTAATTTATCATTACTTGTTTCCTGTGGTTCAAATAAACAAGTATAAATTTGCTCTATTAACTTAAAAACACTTACCTTTGGAAAACCCCTTCTTACCTATCTGATCTATATATCCCATGTCAACCTTCTCGTTACCTTCGTTCTTCTGATGCCAAACTGATCAAAATTCGGAATACTCTGACCGTATTAAATTTTCGGTTTCTTTTAAGCTCCTACTTTTTGGAACCCTCTGACTCCTGATCTTCGTTCATATTCTACTATTTCTATTTTCTGTGGTATTTTTGTATTTTCTGTGGTAGGTTGAAAAAATACGTCTCTTCCCATCACAGATTTCTACAATCTTGCCTGACTTATTTTTTTAATCTCCGTACCTGCACCGTAAGAATCTCTTTTTTATCCTCAGCTCATGTTCTTAATTCGTTTGAGTGAATCGATTTGTAGTGATATAGGATGGGGACGTTCTGATATCATCCTTATGAGAAAACGGGCATTAAACCTTAATTATTATTATTGTTATAATTGTTACAATTACTGTTATTATTGCTATTATTACTATTATTATTATCTTTTTAATTACTTATTCTTTTTGTATTATTCAATTTGTATTTTTATTTCAATTGCTTATTCTTTGTTGACATTTAAAGCCGAGTTTAACATCAGTTTCTTTCGTCATTGACGGAAGCATGTCAATGACGAAGCATGCCAATGACGAAGCATGTCAATGAAAGAATCATGTCAATGACGAAGCATATCAATGATGAAGAATGCCAATGACGAAGCGTGTCAATGACGAAGCCTATTTCACATTTTCAGTCATCAGGTGTAAAGTTATTGCCTTAACTCGCAGAGTGCATAAATATTTTAAATCATTAAAAATACAATGCGTACATTTATAGAACTCAATTTTCTCACAATACCACTAATGAACTAATTCCATTTCTATATAAGCAGAGTGCATAAATACTTGTAAGTAAACACAAATGTGTTCGTTTACATAATGTGTTTGTAATACTAACACATACATGTATAACTACACCGATACTCACATAGATCAACACAAACAAGCACGCAAACAGTTACATGTGTACATATACCAGACGTTGAATAAAGTCAACAGTGCGATAAATGGAATAGGATGGAGAGAGAGTGGAAATGAATAACAATTTGATGTCTGGATAAATTTGTTCAGTCTGAGATGATGTATCAGAGCGTTAACCCTGTTAAAATCAACCTATATAGATGCGTTAACCCTGTTAAAACCTGCATACGTTAGCTCTGTTAAAACCTGCATACATGTAGCTACGTTAACCCTGTTAAAAACCTGCATAGATATGTTAACTCTGTTAAAACCTGTAGGCCTATAGATTCGTTAACCCTGTTAAAACTAGCATAGATACGGAGATCATGCACTCAAAACAAACACAGTCTCATAAGTAGTTTCTGTCTGATGTTTATTCGGTAAAAGTGTTAAATGTTACTTAATTCACAAATACACATGTATAGCCAGTTCTATGAGATATAATAATGCTAATTCAATTAATTTCGATTTTGTTTAAAGAAAAAATGCCAGAGAAATGTGAAAAAATGTTCGAAAAATATGGGAAGTCAGTGAAAAAGATATAAAGATAGATACAAAGAGAGAGATAATACAGTGAAAAGAGAAAAACTAAGCTGGGGACAGAGAAAAAGAGAGAGAGAGAGAAACAGAAAGAGAGAGAGAGAGAAAAACAGAAAGAGAGAGAGAGAGAGAGAGTAAGGCGTACGAGAGAAGGAAACCGAGAAACGCTAAAGGGACAAAGTAAAATGTATCCCAAAGATGAGAATAGAATTTAGAAAAAAGACAGAATTATAATTACAATGGAATTATAAAAGGAAGAAACCATAAAAAGAAAATAGAATAAAGCTGGTAAAGCTAATGCTAACGTCAGTTTTCTCACTCGAAAACGTTGTCAGTGATGGGCGAGCCAAGGATTTTAACTCCGCATATCCGGGGCTGAATAACTTGCCGACTTCGCCACTGGCTGGAGCCAGTGGCGAAGTCGGCATATGATACATATGATACATATGATAGAGAATGAAAGAGAGAGAGAGAGAGAGAGAGAGAGAGAGAGAAGGAGAGGGAGAGAGAGAGATACAAAAAGAGGCAAGGGCAGTGTACGAGATGGAAAGAGCAAGTAAGACAGAGACATAAGGAGATAGAGAGATCAGACAGTTCCAGAAGGTGAGAGGAAATGGCACGGATCACGGAAGCAGACCGGATACGGAAATTGTCTTAGCATATCACTGACCGACTTCATCGAATTCACGAGAAACAAGACAACCAGGGTTAGGTGGACAAAACCAAGGCTGAAATTTTTAAAAAAACCTGCCCAGGGTTTCACTTACAGAAACTGTGTGCGCTAAAACCGACTTTAAACTCTGGATTAGGCTTCGGTGACATCAAAAATTGGTCGTAAATAAATTATATAGTGGAAAACCTTTCAAGTCCGCGAATTGTAAGAATTGGTAAACTTTACTACAGGAAAATCCGGAAAGCTCCGTTTAAGGCTTTCATTGCGGAGTGATACGGTGATCAAAATCATGTCATATATTAAGAATATTTGACATGATTTTTAATATTAATTTGATGTGATATAGACGTATATTATTAATATGAAATTACGTCGTATTCTTAAAATATCATTAAATAGAACTTAAAGTAAACTGGCTTCTCATCTACGGGAATTTCATTACAAAAACTCTCTTAAAAAGACGATCATGCTTCTCACTAGAATGAGTAGAAAAGTAGAGATTTGAATGTCCAGTCTCTGGATTACAGTATATTCAACTTATCTTCTTTTCTAAGTTTAATTTTAAACAGGAAGCATCGCAGCGGCTCAGCAAGTAGAGTACAAGCGATGCTAATAAAATTTAAATGGCTCTCATTATTAAATAAATTTAACTTACTTTGGTTCGATTCCCGGACGAGCTGATGAGATTGTATGGATGACTAACAAAAAGCTGTTTAACAGTTGAAGTATGTGGACAATACTCTAGCACCACAATCGTCTAGTTGAATCATTAGTAAATATAAAGTTATTTTATATAATAGCTTAAATATAAATTAGAAAGCCTATAGACATTCATTGGGGAAAATTATTTGGAAAATACTAAAAATTAGTTTGCCTAACCTTCCCATTCTGAATAGAACAAATTTGCTAGGTTTTCAAAAAATATACATATAATCTTCATTAATTAAGTGGTGTAATATCGATCATTTCAACAATATAAGAGAGCGAAAAGTTGCGTTTTCAAATCAGCTGCCACCTAAAAAACTACAACAATGCAATTCAATGATAACGGAAGTCTGATTTGAAATTTTGTTAACATTTTTGTGAACTAACTATGATACTGCGATAAAATAAAATTTATAAAATTTTACAGGTAGTGCAGCATTCGAGGACACTATATGTAAATTAATTAATGAGGTAACCTCTGATCTATCCATATTCATATCAGTAGACCTAATTTTAATTTAATCGAAATTCTTTTAAGTTTAACATGAATCCAAGTCTAATATATTTATTGATCTCTTTCTCTCTTTCACTTTCTCCCTCTCTTTCTCTTAAGTAAATTGTCAAACAGCAAGTATTGATACATATTCCAATCTGAAGCCTTTTCAAGCTCATCGTGGGTATTCTACTGACAAGCACGCTGAGCCTAGCACAATAACTTAGTACTTTTCAAAACTCAATTATAACCTTTAGCTAAAATAAACATATTTCTGAAGTGGTTTCCGTGTAACTATTCAGTTCTTATTTGGTTGCCTTTTGCGTCATGTGTAGTGTAGGTTTATTCTGCTCTTTAGTTTCCAAAACACAACGTTTTCCTATTCAAGTGTACGGCATAACGTTGCATGACAATTGCAAATTGATTTAACTTTGTTATTTTAAAGTCTGTTCAAAACGTGCCTGGTCAGACAATGAATTGTTACTGTATTGCTTATTGCTATCTAATGATATTTAACGTACCTTGTTTGCATTAACGTGTTGCGTCTGCGACACCGATAACGGACAAACCGTTAACCGCATGTGTCATAAAAAATGCTAAGCAAAACCAAAAGCAAGAGCAAGTAAAACAACGGGAAACTGCCTAAGAAGTCATATATCCAAAGCTATGCGCATGTAAATTGAATAAAAGGTGGATAAGACAAAGCCTTTTGTGAGTGCGTCAGTGAATTGATCAATGAATCGCTCTTTCTGGAGCGTGAGAGCAAACCGTGAGTAGGAATATGTACTTTGGAGTGTTCTACCAAGTGTATAGATAGACAGATAGATAGATAGATAGATAGATAGATAGATAGATAGATAGATAGATAGATAGATAGATAGATAGATAGATAGATAGATAGATAGATAGATAGATAGATAGATAGATAGATAGATAGAGATAGATAGATAGATAGATAGATAGATAGATAGATAGATAGATAGATAGATAGATAGATAGATAGATAGATAGATATAGATAGATAGATAGATAGATAGATAGATAGATAGATAGATAGATAGATAGATAGATAGATAGATAGATAGCTAGATAGATAGATAGATAGATAGATAGATAGATAGATAGATAGATAGATAGATAGATAGATAGATAGATAGATAGATAGATAGATAGATAGATAGATAGATAGATAGATAGATAGATAGATAGATAGATAGATAGATAGATTGCTACAACCTATCTATGAAAGCATGAACCTAGGCTAGATATAAGTGTGTGCAATGAGCTAAGCACTAAACTACCACACTGTAACTCTAACGATTGACTCACCTCTGAAGGACTGATTGCTTCATTATCTGTGAACCTTGTAGCATCGCCTCTCCTCCTCTCTGCTGTCATGCAACAAAGGCAACAGCTAGACCATTCGAGTTATAGCACAGCTGAAGTTGTAACAACAGCTGAAGTTATAGCAGCAGCTGAAGTTGTAGCAGCGGCTGAAGCTATAGCAGCTGAAGTTATAGCAGCTGCTGTAGCAGCATCTGAAGTAATCGCAGCATCTGAAGTTATCGCAGCAGCTGAAGTTGTGTCAGAACTGAAGTTATAGCATCAGTTGAAATTATGGCAACAGCTGAAGTTATAGGTCTCTCTCTCTTTACTCTCTCTCCCTCTCTCTCTTATGCTTATAGCTTTTGTAACTCTATATTTACCTAAACCTTATAATTCTACTTCACTGCTGAGTGGCAGGTCCCTTGGGATATAGATCCTACTGAGCATTCTGTCGATCACTCTAATAAACCGTTTTCATACCGAGAAATATGACGTCAAGACAGACTATTTAACTATGAATTTGCTTTAATTGATTCTTTCGGGTATAAGTCTGATGTTTTAGTATGTTAAGCTCCACTACTAAGCTACTTTATAAGAAGATGAGGCGCTATGGGGTAAAGCGCATGTTTTAAGTAAACTACCTGGGGTTCTACATGCATGGCCCTTTCACAAAGTAATGCTGCACAAGATAAGATGTAACTTCTATGATGGAGTACGATCTTTTGCGGATATCGCTGCCGATGCAGATGAGAAATTGTTTAACGCTATCATCAGTAACAAACAGCATGTCCTGTACCGGCTTCTTCCGCCGCTTAAAGATAATGTTAACTTTAAGCTCAGGGAGAGGGCTCACCCTTTCTCTTTACCATCTAAGCGCACACCTTTGATTGATAAGAACTTTATAATTAGAAATCTATATAAAGAATCTTATTAAGTTTTTTTTAAACAATATCTGCTTATGTTTATTACCTTCTATATTGCCATTGTGTGTGTACGTTTTCTACGGTATGTCAGATTTCATGTAATAAACGAATATAATATACAAGTAAAACTTGCCATCCATGCTCCGGGTGATGCAAAAAAAATTCACTAGTGCAAGGACCCTAGCTGGTCATTTTCGAGGACTATATGGTCGACTGGGAGTTCGGATGGGAGGGGGTATTTCACAGATTCGCCACACTCAGCTATAAATATTAAATATTTAAGAAATGGTACGTGATCGTCAAGTCAATAATCAGCGCAAGGCAAGCAGCAACGTGTGCTTGTTTAATAATGGCATGGTTCACAAAAATCCGCAATGGACTGTTCAAGGATATTATCGAATATCATTGATAATTGTCCCCTAATTAAAAAGCTATTTTCTCATTCATATTAATTATTTAATAAATTTAATCAATATTCTAAGCATTAATTGTTATTTTAAGTCATCATTGTCGAATAATACTAAATATGCAAAGATTGTATTTGCATTGCAACTTTCCTCATATATTTTAGACATTACAATTTTCTAGTGATATTCGTGGCGGATGTTCAGCTAAATTAGGCTGGAGCCAGTGGCGAAGTCGGTAAGGTACTCGACCGCGGATCAGTAGGTGGGGGCGTCACTGACATCGCTTTCGAGTGAGGAAACTGACGTTAACCTTAGCTTTACCAGTTTTAGCTTTAAATTCATAAGGGCTTACTCCTTCGGTACCATATCTTTTGCAATGAATTTTTACGCAATCTTTTCAAACTCACCTCGGATTCACTGATATCCCAACTTTTCATATCAATCCAATATCACTGACTTTTAAATTGGACTACTAAGTCACTGACTTCGGAAAACCCATGACGAGCAATTAAGCCTACGCTATAGTCGTCTAAGACTACATTTAAGGCAATGATTTTGAAATGTTATGAAGTTGTAGAAATTATTAAGAACGAACATACAAGAAACTAAAACAAGCATCTCTGGAAACCTGTTAAGTGCAATTACGTAAAACATTTATAATGATTTCTAAATTTAAAGAATACGTGAGAATTTAGATTTAAACGGTTCCAGACACTCAAGCTTCAGGATCATAAGCAGGAAGTCCGGATTACAGTTGAAAGACTCCAGGAACGGGAAGGTGGATGGTGCGCGGGAGATTATATTCTTCGAGTTATTTGAAAGAATAGAAATCCTGCCGCAATATCCGGTATTGGTTCAGTGCAATATGATCAGCTGAAGGTCCCTGCTGCACTGATAACATTGTCGTCCACCTCTCTATCAGTCTCTGTAGCATTGAGTCCCTGAAAACCTTATACAAGTCTCTCTAGCATTGAGTCCCTGACAACCTTATACAAGTTCAAGGCTCTGTAACATTGAAGTCCTGACATCCTTATACAAGTACAAGTCTCTCTCGCATTGAGTCCCTGACAACCTTATGCAAGTACAAGTCTCTCTAGCATGAGTCCCTGACAACCTTATACAAGTACAAGTCTCTCTTGTATTGAAGTGCCTGACAACCTTATACAAGTACAAGTCTCGCTTGTTTTGATTCCCTGACAGCCTTATACAAGTAAAAGTTTCTCTAGCATTGAGTCCCTGACAACCTTATACATGTATAAGTCTCTCTAGCATTGAGTCCCTGACAACGTTATATAAGTACAAGTCTCTATAGAATTGAAGTCCCTGACAACCTTATACATGTATAAGTCAAATACAAGTCTCTCTGGCATTAAAGTCTCTGACAACCTTATACATGTATAAGTCTCTCTTGTATTGAAGTCCCTGACAACCTTTTACAAGTACAAGTCTCTCTAGCATTGAAGTCTCTGACAAACTTATACAAGTACAAGTCTCTCTTGTATTGAAGTTCCTGACAACTTTATACAAGTACAAGTCTCTCTAGCATTGAAGTCCCTGACAACCCTATATAAGTACAAATCTCTCTAGCATTGAAGTCCCTGACAACCTTATACAAGTACAAGTCTCTCTTGTATTGAAGTTTCTGACAACTTTATACAAGTACAAATCTCTCTAGCGTTGAAGTCCCTGACAACCTTATACAAGTACAAATCTCTCTAGCATTGAAGTCTCTGACAACCTTATACAAGTACAAGTCTCTCTTGTATTGAAGTTCCTGACAACTTTATACAAGTGCAAGTCTCTCTAGCGTTGAAGTCCCTGACAACCCTATACATGTATAAGTCTCTCCAGCATTGAGTCTCTAATAACCTTATACAATTACAAGTCTCTCTTGTATTGAAGTCTCTGACAACCTTATACAAGTACAAGTCTCTCTTGTATTGAAGTCCCTGACAACCTTTTACAAGTACAAGTCTCTCTTGTATTGAAGTTCCTGACAACTTTATACAAGTACAAGTCTCTCTAGCATTGAAGTCCCTGACAACCTTATACAAGTACAAGTCTCTCTTGTATTGAAGTTCCTGGCAACCTTATACAAGTGCAAGCGTTCGTAATTCTTTAAAATCTCAAAAATACTGTTAAGTGATCTGACAACAATTCTGTAAAAATATCTAAACGTAGTCCTATTAACTAATTCGTATGCATTTATTAATTTACCTGCCATACAATTTCGCGTGAATAGAAATAGTTGTGCAGTTTACTCTGTACATTGAAGAGAGTCAATATTCTGTAATTACTTTCATATAGCTACATCGACAGCGATGATAGAGAGAAGGACAAGGCGTTTATATGTCTCTGTTTTACAATCCTTCTGCAGCTGCTCCGCACGTCGTGAAATTATCAATAAACTGTATAATGACAAACTTCCGTTGTTCACAAAGTCCTCCAAAGCTCATCGCTTTCAGCGTATCGTGCCAGCAAATGATATCAGTTTTATACCTTCTCTGTCAATCTCTATTGATGTTCAAGTATTTTTATGTGCCAAATAGGCCTATAATATTATATGAACAGTATATACCTGTTTATACACACTTGCATGTACATGTATAACCTATACGGTAAATATACATGTATATATATATTCATGTATATATATACATGTACAGTATATATATATATATATATATATATATATATATACATACATATATATATATATATATATATATATATATATATATATATATATATATATATATATGTAGTATGACAAAATCTTTCTTTGGAATCACATCGCCCTTTGCTTTCCTATGAGCAGTCCATCGGTTTTTGAAGACCTGCTTCGAACTCTCTTTTTCATATTTTCCATCAGTTGCGAGACAAGCACGTAAACCTCTTTTTCATTAATTCCCTTTATCTTTGAAAACATTTTCTGGATTCTATACAGTTTGTGTACCTTCATTTTGCTCGACTAGCTTGGAGTTGTCTCAGTAAATCTTAATGTTGTCATACTATATACGAGATGCTTGGGTAGGCCTATAATTCCCAGACTCCAGGCTGAATAATAAACTAATATTCATCGTCATCAGTTCCTAGCGTTCTGAACAGTCTGAACAGAGCATAGGGCGGTGACATTCCACTATTTCATATTATAAGCTAACGTAGGAAGCGATTATGAATAAACATTTTACAAGATTAAAGTACAAAATTGTCAGAAACAACAACTTTGCACGAAAACTCTGTCATCAAATGAAATTGTTAAGCCTACCGGAGCTAGTAAAGATTAAAAATATGAAAAATTCGAAGGTTCGACAAACAAACTGCTGATGCAATTTGTAGTACCGCTATCGAATAATTTCTCAACTTGTTCACAATTAATACATAACTCGGCTGGTATAATATGAGATCAATTAATACACGTATATCCCTGGGATTTGAATCGTAGCTATAGTATCTGCTCCAGCAGTGTCACTTCCTTCTATATTAAGTTGCATCCGGAATGCATGTATTTCATTTGTTGCATGTACAGTTGTAGACCTACATCAAATCCCTGCAAACATAAGGTCTTGGCAATATTGCTGCAAAGCATTGGTAATATGCCGCCTTAAAGGATGTTTAAATGTAGTGTCCATTGTAGATTTTTATGTAGAATTTAAAATGACTATTTCAGATTAGAATATTTGTGCTTCCGTAAAAAGACTTCTACTGAGGAGGGAGAGTTAAAGCTGAAAGACTCGATGCACTAGGTCGCAAAGCAAGCTGTAGTTAATTAAAACGCGTAAAACTTTTTATGGGCCTTACGTGTATAGGTTTTACTAGTTTTTAGCAGAAATCACCAGCTGGTCAAAATGATATGTTTCGGCTAATACATCTACACTATTATAGACTAAGCATTCCTTAAAATTAAGTTAAGCCATTTACCAATAATTATTTGCTAATTATCACTGGCACAAGTTTGTAGATTTTATTCTTTACACGAAAAATATTTTTTTTAAATTTAAACTCTGTTATGCAGGTACCATAGAACTTGTATTGTCATCATCGTCATCATCTTCCCTTGAATCCCAGCTTTATCTAGGGTCGGGATACTTATAGACCTTCTCCACTCTACTCTGTGGCATGGGAAACTTTTTCATTCGGTTTTAGAAACTTTTATAGCCATTTCTGGAGCATAGGTGCTCACAAACCAAATGCACTTTCTGAGGATGATTTTGACCTTAGTCTTTTGACGCCTATTACAACTCGTGCAGTTTACGGTCGGTCTAGTCTTCAGTAACGCGGACACAACACGGATACTATAGAACTTATATTTGGGAGATAAATATTGGAATTGATATGTCTAATAGTGATGGAAATTTTTAGACAAACAGTTTCCGAATTCCTAGTTTAATCACCGGGTCAAGAAATTGAATTGACCGGTTGAGAATTGGGCAGGAAATATGATCTATAAAAATCAAATAATTACAATCTATAATATCAAAGGATTGGGCTCTCTTAAATCAAGATCAACGACTTACAGGGGATTGATTTCTCTGTGAGAAATTAATCGAGATTCTAGGATTGAAATGAAATACTATATTTTAAAAACTGGTGTATATACTTTCGGCCAGTAACGAATTATGACAAGCTACTTCTAAATCAGTAATGTTTACGAACAGCGTTGTCATCTTGTGATTTGCTGAAGGTAAAAGCCTTTGTGATTAAATCTAAGTGCTATATGGAAATTAGTTACATAGATATTTCGATATCGAACATGCAATGAGAAGTCTAATAGACTTAAGCATTTTTTATCAGCAATTCAAGTCTGGTCGATATGTAATTATACAAACCGTGTGTTACCATTCTCTGTAGCAATTACCAATGTCTGGCAGCATTAGTTAAACAGCAATGACAATGACATACATTAAATATTCATGTTCTAACATAATGTTTTGAGCATTTATATTATAGTTGTTTAGTTTTCGTTGCAGAAGCAAGGTTCCACGACATCTCTAAAGCACATCTGCTTTTAAAGTAGAAGATTAATGGTCAAAGTTCAATCCATACACTATGTAGCCTATCATCTACAAGTGACATTGCTCTAGAGTTTTTTTTAAAGAACTCGAAACTTAAACGAACTTCTATGAGTGTACATTCTATGCTCATCTACACTATAAAGTATTGAGTTTAACCCCGAGCACCTAACACGTTTCATTTTCTCATCCCTGGATGAGGCAACGGACGTTAAACCTTTATTATTCATTTTAATTGGTCTATTTCTCAATGGACCGCGCCTACATCTGGAGTAACACATTTTTACAACTACTTAATTAACTCACTAACTTCAATTTTAGCTTGTGTCTATTTAAAATTCTTCTTCTTCAAGTGCCTTGCCTGTTTCAAGCCTTGTCGATCATGGTCATGTTTCTCCATATGCCTCTGTCCATTGTTGCTCTGATCATTTCTGTTTCCGTTATATGCATCCATTTGCTTAAGACTCATATTGAATGTCATCCTCTGCCTACCTTCACTTCGTTTTGCGTCTATTTTTCCGGTCACTGTGGTATTTTCAACCATTTTATTCCGCTTAATGTGTCCGAAACACTTCATCTGCTGGCACCTAGCTTGTTCGATTCAATAGATCACGACTGTTTGACATTCTTTGTACAACTTCTTCTGTTAGAAATTACAATGTAGCAAATAGTGCTTATCGCAAAGATTTAATTCTAATTAACGTTGACCGAAAATCAGAAATTTTTTAGCATGGAATATTTAGCTGCATTCGATTAAATTTGTGGAACTGTTTAGGCCTATGCACAAGACTTTAAAGTTAACTTATGAAAAATGAAACCCATTAGGCAGCGTAAGTTAACTGCAGCTTTGAAACGTCCTATACTCTGGTTTGACATCACATTCATATTAGCAGTTTATGTTAAACTGTTTTCTCGATAATTAGAATTCACAACTATTAAAAATACTTACAAAGTACACCATTTACATTGAACCTAAACGTCACATTATCCAGCTAAAATTTGCAGCAAGATATCTACACAACAGGCCAAGTAATATCGTTTCAAAGGCCAGGTTTAGCGAATATTGGTTGAGCGTAAGCAATATCAACGAATTAAATCGGGTTCGGTTAGTATTTGGATAGATGACTACATTGAGAAAAAATTAATGCTTGCAAGGCTGAATAAAACCCCAAGGTGTTGAAAGAATAGCTATAAGCCCGAGCTGGCTTTAATTGCTATAAGCCTATAGAAAGTCAACGATTACAAATCGTGTAGAGGATGAAGGAAATAACGCAAATACAAAAACAAAAACTGAAAGTAAAGGAACTCTCTAAGTATCTACGCTGTTCTATATGTCTAGACAAAAGAAAAATATGAAATAATCGACTTAATTTTAGAATACGAGAATAGAATTTTTTTACATATAACAGTGTAGCGCAGATCTTAAACCAGCAACAATATGACGTGGCGACATCTCCTGAATACAACACCACATTAAAAATTCAATGTTCAACTTTCGATAAAGGGTTTAAAATGTGTTCTGATGTTTCTTCTCGAATAAGACGAGATATAAAACTTGACAATCTTTCAACACTGCAGTCTGCAAAGTTCAAAATTTCTCTTTAGCTTCAGCTTTATCCCTTCCTTTTAATATTGGCTTATATTGCTGAGCATCTCGTAATATTATCCTGATATCAGCTTCCCTTGAAGAACGCTTAAGTAATTTAAGCCTTTAGTGCCTAACTATTTCTTGACTCATTGATCCATTGATTATATATACCTATTCACTTATTGATAAATTGATTCTTCAACTTTCTAAATGCCCATATAATCTAGTAAGTTGCTTGAAATAAGATACTGGTTTACATTGGCTCCAGAGCTTTCCTCAAGTGGCTGGTAGTCAATCAAAGTGTCAGACGTCGGTGTGGATTGACTCGACCACTTTACTATAATGTTCAATCACAGCACAGTCCGGTGATGCAAGTGTAAGAGATACTGACTGACCGGACGTTTGCCAGTATATCATGCCCCAAGATTTTATATTGACCGATGTTTTGCGGCTACTTTTTCGGATCTTATTTAATATCGCTTATAAATACATAAACATCATCTAAAATTAGTGTTTATAATTATGTGTACTATTATAGTATATGCATATATTTTTCTTGTGATACCTAGCTCACCTTCACTGTATAACTAGCTATCTAAACGTTTTTTCCTGAATACAGCATCGCAGATCTGAAATTCTCTTTCATTCCCTCTTCTGAAATCTTTCTTTGCAAGCACATCGGCCTTTGCTTTCCTATGAGCAGTTCCATAGGTTTTTGAAGACCTGCTTCGAACTCTCTTTTCTATACAATATCCAGCAGTTGCGACAAGCACGTAAACCTCTTTTTCATTAATTCCTTTTATCTTTGAAAACATTTTCTGGATTTTATGCAGTTTGTGCACCTTCATTTTGCTCGACTAGCTTGGAGTTGTCTCAGTAAATCTTAATGTTGTCATTAATTACAGTAGCACTCTAATCGTTGTTATGTTATGATATGTGCATCTATATACGTATATATATATATATATATATATATATATATATATATATATATATATATATATATATATATATATATATTCATGTATATTTTACTCCAACTCCAAGTATGATAGAATACTACCAATCCAGTTAACTAATTCGCCAGAAACTTTTACACATAGACCCGAAATCAAGACTATATTGATTATAGTTATTTTGACAATGATAAGTGGTAACCTTACAATCCTTTGGGAACACATTCAGAATCAAATTTACAATTATAATTTTTAAGATGTCTATGTAACAGGAAGACATCACTCGTGTTCCTTTACAACGGCAGCAAGTTTTAATTATTAGCTGTGACTAAATATCCTGTTGAAATTGATATTTTCGCAACCTAAAGGTTTATTCTACGTATTAGTATTTATAGTTTAAATGACTTCAAACATTTCATTGAGAAATTAAAGAATTTGCGAAAATTGCATAAAATCCTACTAGGTTATTCTATTTGTTATAATTGTAGCCTACTTCATTTCGAAGAATGTTACATTGATGTCTACGACTCCGCTGCTGAATTGATGACTTAGGTTATTTAAGAACTCATGTTGATTTGTAAGGTTTTGAGATGCATATATTGAATGTATAACATTAAGAGTAATTAGAAAAAATTATGAACTTGTGCACCAGAAGAAAGGACTTGAAAAATTAACTTAGAAAATACTAAAATAAAAATACTAAAGTAAACAAGGAGTTGGATAAAAATTAACCCCTTACTGATATAAGACTAATCTGAGAGTAATGTAATAAGGATTAGGCCTACTTATATAAATAGATATATTTAATTTTCACGAAAATCTCTATTACATTGTACAGTATTCAAATAACGTCGCAAAAATGGACATCCATGCCCGAAGGCTCTGACAATACTTGAAGGACTTTAATATGTTCTATTTCTACCCCCTCCGACCGCCCACCCTACTATTTCTTATAATCACTACGGTTCCTATAGATTCCGCTGATGTGAACCAATTTGCAAAATGTTACGCAAATACACGTTTGTTCATGAAAGAACACTTTTAGTGCATACATGCGCGCGTGTGGCACTACTTTAATTAAGAATTCTTTCGACATATCAAAACTTTAAACTGATCAATATCAATGCGGCAATGCGATATCGTGTCAGGCGGGTTGTGTTCCGCTGGAAGGATCTGGTTTATGTATACGTAAGTACTAGTACTTCCGGAATAACTTAGCGTCCAAGTAGTCCATCGGATACAGTTCATAATAGTTTTAGACTTACTACACGAAACCATAACCAGGCTGCGCGACCGCTTGGCTTCCGGAAGCATATTAGAAATGGAAAGGCCTGAATATTTTGATATACACAGTAGACTATTCATACAGCAAATGTTTATCTATTTTCATTCCATGTGAAGGAACATGTTCAATTACCTACATACAGTATATCGATAATAACACTGAACCACAGAAAAGACAAAGAGAACAGATAAGTAAGCGAATAAATGATTAACATCGCGATAACACAACAGACAAAGTAAAACAAATTCAGTGTTACCGTCGTCCATGACAACATCGTGTTCCCTTAAGCAAAATCAAGCTACTATTTAATAGATAAAAGTTCCATCGATTATGAAAATCCATCACTCTTACACATGCAGCAGCAATCTAGGTTTTTCTCAATCAGAAA
Source organism: Enchytraeus crypticus (assembly GCA_905160935.1). Lineage (NCBI taxonomy): Eukaryota > Metazoa > Annelida > Clitellata > Enchytraeida > Enchytraeidae > Enchytraeus > Enchytraeus crypticus. The sequence continues at coordinate 987,155 of CAJHZI010000528.1, forward strand.
TTTTAGGACAAATTTAGAAAAATTGCACGGTAATCATTTTTGGATGTCTGTAAAATATAGGCTACGTTCACCCGTTAACAACTATAGCATCATTTCAAAAATCGTAGCTGTTTCGTTCCATCAGAATTTACCTCTAGATTTATAAATTTCATGCCCAAAGACACTTGTGATCAGACCAAGGCCGTTATTCAAATATTGATGTCTCCGGAGTAGAGAATAATGAACTACAATAGACTGATCTCCTTTAACTATAAGTCGAATTATATGAATCTATCGACATAAATGTTACGTTGGGTCGTTTACCAGTAATCAAAGAACAATTCCATACGATATAGCGTGGCTCTGACTCCACATTACACGAGAAGTATTCGATTGATAAATTGCTTGCTAATCGCTCACATTGTAGTGGTTATCTAAACACTGACTTGATAGTGTCGCGCTCTTTTTACAATAGAATTCTAGAATTCTAAAGAGCTTGTTCCAGAATTTGTTCTTTCTTTTAGTAGTACAAAATTAAATAAACAACGACCGTGCCTTTTTCATGTACAGCTGTTCAGCCCAACATCGGTTCTTGACAAAAGAGTAACGAGTGTGAAATCAGTGACTTTACCAAACATTAAATGTGCCTTAGGCAGACGTTCTTTCATGTTTTCTGCTCCGACAATATGGAACCCTCTGCCACAAGTTCTTCGATCTTGTAATTGTATTGGTACTTTCCTTGGCAAGTTAAAACACATCTTTTTCCGGCATAGGCCTCAATATTGGCCCACTTTCTTAGGATCTTGGACTTGCACTGTTTTGATGTCGCTTCTCGTGTGATCTTTGTGTACACAGTTTCATCGTGAGGTGTTTTGGCGTCTGTTTGTGTAGAGTCTGCAAGAGACGCATCTGACATTGTCATATGGAGAGGAACCGGACGTAAAATTAATATTGATTGATTGACTGATTGATTGACTACTAAATATAGTAAATAACTAAATTCATGAATATTTGGATGCAAGTGGCTTGGGTTGAAAACCTAGGTCAGTCAGAATATCATGGATATCCCCTTGGCTCCAAGAATGCTTAATCATGTATCAGAGCTGGGTGCCAGCCACTCTCAGATCAGCGCGGCTGGGATTCGAAACCACGATAGTTCCATTCACCCCAGGATCTGCCATGATGTTACCCCTACTCGATTAAGACATTGTAAAATATATGCTGTGATTGTAGCATTAAAAGGAATATGGAAAGAGAACCGAGACAGCGTTCAAGAGTGAAAGATTGAATGAGTGAGAAAGAGATAGAGAGAGAGATAGAGTCAGAGAGAGAGAGAGAGAGGGACAGAGAGAGAAAGAAATAGAGAAAAACGTTTGAACCGAATTCTGTAAGCTCAAATGAGTAGTTTTTCGGCAATACTTAGAAATCTTCATTATGATCAATATAGACTAATTTAATTGTACATGTATAGAAACTAAGAAAATATTTGATCCTACATTAGTATACAAGTATTGCCTTCAGGCTGATATGTCAAACGGCATGTCATCAATTGCACTCTGTTATGCAATATCATTGTCGCTTCTCATGCGTCATAATTTGCTATTTTGTATTAACTTTAGTTGAAAGTTAGCCAGGTGGCATACAATTAGTGACAATTCACAATGATTGTTATGATAAGTTTATCAAGCGCTCAACTTATGTCTATTGCAAAAGTACAGTCCAATTAATTATCCACAAATTTAGTTTCTTTCGTCACCACTGCCGCTATTCGCTATACCAAAATATATATATATATTTGTCACCTTATCTAGCTTATACATAAACGCTATGTAAGTAGGCCTATATATATATACATGTATATATATATATACATGTATATATATATACATGTATATATATACATGTATATATATATACATGTATATGTATATATGTATATATATCCTCTGTCTAAAAGAAACCAAAATTAATTTTAAACAAATTCAGAAATGAAGAACTAATTCCTTTGCAGTTCAGCATCCCCCTAGATAAGCCAGTTTGGCACAATCTTGACAATTTTGATCAAATTTTCTTGAAAATGAAATAGTCTAGATTGTTTTGAGCCAGGTAACACTCAGTATTGGGTAACCCGGCCTCTAGGGCCTACCTTGCCGAAAAACTTTAATATCTAGAATATTAAATTTGGCATCGAAAGCGTATTCCTACATAACTGGCGTATTGACACAGACTAATGTCTACATAGTTGTATTCTCTCTCTCTCTCTCTCTCTCTCTCTCTCTCTCTTAGTGCACTGCCTACTGGCAGGTCCATGGTATGTTGTGTAACGCCTCCACTCTTCTCTGTCTTCCGCCTTCCTCTTCATTTCCACATAGAAATGAAAAGGAAGTCGGAATTTATAGTCCACAATAGTTGTATTGTGGACTATGAAATCTGGAGTGTGATACCAGAATACTTCTTTCAAAACACGCACACGTGATGCTGCACATCTACGACAAAGGTTGATTAATCAGTGGGCTGCGCTAGATAACGCAGTCATTGATCCTCCGTCATTGCTCTTCCAGCCACAAATGAATCACAAATGAACGACTTAAATGTGGAATGTGATGGTGTTTTCAGGACGACATTTGGCTTTAGTATGTACGATTCCGTTAAGGTATTTCTATGCGGCTTAGGAAGGCTTGATTTCCACCATTTGAAGCTCTACGCTTGCCTTCGATTTATGAAAAAGTGCTCAACCTCAAACGCCTGTCTTTATACAAATAGTATTATTAGTACTATTTGTATTTATAAATGATACTATTATACAAATAGTATGTATCTTTGCATGAAGTATCTGGATAAGATACTTCTTGCAAAGATACTATTTGTATAATTATGTAAATGTTTGTGCGAAGTGCATTGTAGCTAAACTTGACTTTGATTCTGTCTCATACTATAATATAAAAACAACAATTATAACTGCATTAACAAATAGAGCATTAGCATCGTAGTTAACTCGAGATATGACTTGGTGATTGTTATATAATGCACATGTAGTGTGAATTTGTTTAATGATTTAATGAGTTTGACTTGTTAACTTTATTCTTTCAGATGTTCACGTTATTGTTTACTTGCACTCTTTACCTGTCAGCTTTGTATGACGAATAAAGATATTCATATTGAGGGCGCAGTGCAACAATGGCGAGATGTGCCAAGGCAGAGGGCGGTCGTTTTGAATACAAGGTGCAATGATTTTAAAAATAACTATACAGTGTATTTACCAAACATTTCTTGTCAGAACCAACAAAATAAATAAAGTAAAATAAGTTTATTTAGGCAGCCCGTACTGCGTAGATAAGCAGGCTATGGACTTTCTATATGTTCGAATATTGTGCAATACTTGTGGAAAACATTGTTTTAAAATTTTCATGGTATATTGACATTATCACGAATATTTATGATAATGCTAATTCATTATTCATTTTAATGTTTGTCGATATAATTTAAATTGTTTGTATTCTTTGGTGCCGAATGGTAAAGAAATAAGTCTTTCTTTTCTGAAATTATTACAAACTCTGTTCAGGGGCTCGTTTGCTTTTAGATATTAGATACTAGATATTAGATATTAGAAATTAGATGTTAGATATTAGATATTAGATGTTAGATATTGGATGTTAGATAGAGTGTATGGACCTATATACGTAGGCATATATCACGTATAGGTAAATGGACAATAAAGTAAAAAATACTATTTCTATTTGGAATAATGAAATTATAATATTAGTGAAGAAAACTTAAGAAACTAATCTTAATTCAAGAACAATTATAGTTGGATTTTATATTTACAATGTCTCTGTAATGTCTCTCTTAGTACACTGCCTGCTGGCAGGTCCATGTAATATAATGTTTATCATTATTCCTGACTAGGTGGCCCCCTATGCCTCCCTCAGCTTCGACTAACATTTACTGGGCAGGGGCGTCATTCCATGAGAAAACAACCCTGTTTACCCAAATGTACAAATTGTTAAATTTATGAATTAAATAAGTAAATGAATGTATTAATTAATCTTAGTCTTAAATATATGAAGGAACACAATCTAGTTTCAAATTCTATTCGAATTCGGTTTAGTTCTGTTTGAACAGTATTGTTAACCAAAAATCTGATGTTTTCTTAACAACCATCAACGTCAGACTTAGTGTTAACACTAAAGATTGGCTGCCACCCAGACAACCGTAAATAACACAATTACAGCCTGATAATCATTCAAACTCCTATCACTCTTAAGTCAAAACAAAGCGTCATTGTTCTCGTTTTATGAACACTCCAAAAACAAATTGGCAGTACAACAGCATACCGATGATATGTACATAATGATTTTGGGTTTTGCTTGGGCCATATTGTAAGCATTATATTACATTTGCATTAAGAAGCGACTAAACAGGAAAAACAGGACTAAACAGAACTCAATATAAATCCACATGATGTTTGTTATTGATATAAATCCTGTAATACGTTAAGCTTTATTAGAGAAACACAATTTTGTGATTGACAAATTTGTTGAAAGACAAAGTGCTCCATTTGGACTATAAATACCATTAGATAGAGATAAATATTTGATAAATATATTTTGATATATTAAATATATTTTGTTAAATATATCTTAATTTGAATAGCGCTTTATAGAAACACTTAATCTCAATTTCTGCTTCAATTTCAACTTAATCTCGATTTCTCAATTAAGTCATGAATTATTGCTATTCAGTTAACACATAGTTAGCTATTTAATATCTGCCTACTATTAAATTAAATGTTACTTATTATTTTAATTTTTACTTATCTCGAAAATACTCAACATTTATTTGAAATCTCAACTTTCCCGATTTCCATTAAAAGAAATTTCTCTTTGTAAAATTAAACAAATTTTAATAAAAGTTTCAAAGAATGCATAACCAAGAAAATAATATATTTAGATTAAATTAAAACTGAGAAGCATTCAGAAGTTGCTGTTTGTAATCTAAGTAAGATATTGCCATCATCATCATCAGATCCTTGCGTTCTGAACAGAACGTAGGGCGGCAACATTCCTCCATTTGGTACTATCACCAACAATCCTCACAACTTCCTCTCATGAAATATTCAATGTTCTCAAATCTCCAGTGATCGTATTGAACAAAGTGCTCCTAGGTCCTACTTCCTCTTTTCCGTTTTCCATGGTTTGGCGTCCAATTAATTACAATTTGCATATCTATCCTCGCGCATTCATAATAAGCACCCCAAGAACCTCAACCTTCTTTTATTGCATACCTATAAGACATTATGTACCTATAGCATTTCTCACCCCTTTATAAATTTAGTTTAGCTAATTTCATAGCATTATACAATTCTAGAGGATGCTACTAGATTCTGGTAGTATAAGCTTTCTTACGTAATGAATTTAGCGAACTTTAAATAATTAAATATTAATTACGGGTATAGCTGACTTTTGGTATTGCACTTGAGTCCAATGTCTATTAAAATATTCTACTGTGCGAATTCTTTAACGCCTCTTGATTTAATCTAATGAAATTAGTTACCAGTGCCACGTGCTGAGTCCACACTGAAAGCTTAGATGTCGTCAGCTAGATACAATGGCGGCGTCCCAGGTGAGCAATCAGCTCTTAATGGGAATAAAAGTGGAGATTAGATCTCAGGCACTGACAGAATCAAACTGGCGAACCGACAGCTCGATAAAGACGATAGGCGACTTGACTTTTCATTTTGAGGGAACAGTTATAAATAGAATTGACCGGCGTATAACAGAAAATAAGAGATACCATACTGCGAATATTTAATATTAGTTTAATACTTCAATTTATTACCCCAGTATACATTAGTTTAATACTCTAGTTTAATAATCTAGTGAATGTTCAAGATTTTACTCTCAGATTAGCTCTGCCGGGAATAATTCCCGGATTTCAAAAACAGTATTTTAGAATTTCATGACGTTAACTGATGCATGTACAAACTGAGCTATTGGGACACTAAGCACATCTTACGCCACGCTTTAATCATGCTTAAAAGATGCATTTGCATTTATATAGAATAAATCTGAACTTTGAATCAGTGACGTAACTTGGGGGAGCATGGGGTAGCTGCCCCTCCTCCAAATGAAATAGTTGCCATCCTAGCTGCCCCCAAACCAAAGAAATTTGTATATTATCCATTTATGCCTTATCCACTATAATTTAAACTGCCACCCCATCATATTAAGCTGCCACCCTAAACAAAATTACTGGCTGCGCCATTGTTTATTAACAGACCATTACAGAAAGAGAAATTAAAAGTCCATTTCACATTATTAATCAACAGGGGAGTGTAAGTAACTAAAAAAAATTAATTGACTCCAGAGTTTCTTGGTGTTGAATTAATCAGCGACCTTCTTATTGCCCTCCTCGGAATTAAAGTGTCTAGTTGAAACGTTTTGTTTATTATTCTGTGTTTTCCTAAGGAGAAGAATCGAAGTCAAGTCGGCACTGGGCTTCGCATACTCCGTAGAAATTAGAACGAAAATAGAAGACATTTTTAGAAATATAGTTTATGAAGAATTTTTCAATGCTTGAGCATCTTGAGAGAGATTTTACAATTCAAGTGTAAGAAATTAAGCTTGCGGCTATCTAGTTTCCATTTTTTTACTTGAAATTAGGCAGTTAAATATCTAACAAGGTACCTCTCCCTTTAATGTTTTGCCTAATGACTAGTCCAAGGTTTATATTCCTATTCTACTTCTGCTTTCACGCTCACTTAGAGCGTTGACAAATTATTTGATTCCATCGCAATTACTCAGCCTTTTAAAATCTTTGATGTAAACTTTATATCTTGGAAAAATTGTTTAGTATTAGATTTCGCGTGCTTTCCTGATTTATGCTTAATCGTCCTTAAAGACAAGTGCAGTTTATGGTTCTTACGGTGCCAAGTACGGGATCTCTCTTCGTTAATAGCCTATCGAGCGACGAAACTGACCTTAAACTCGGCTTTAGCTTTTTGAATCCTTTTATTGTCTGACTTGTGGAAGATTAATCATTTTTTTCACAAGTTAACTAATTGAATATTCAAATATTAATATCTTGACAATATATGATAATAATTTTGCTTTTAGTAAATTTATGAGACAAGACTCTCGTCCTTTAGTGATATAACAATATAGCAGATTCAAGGTACATATTCATGCTTTTCTTTTGGTAACGTCTGATATCACGTTTACTAATTAATATACTCAATATTACAGCAGATGTCATTATAGCTCCATACACCGTGCTCTCTAGATTGAAAACTATGGCTGCCAATATGATTCACATTGCCTTAGTCAGTATCTAGGTTATTCAGCTCTTTAGAACATTCACGGCTATTATCAAGGCTTTTTCAGTTTATGAAGTAGTTTATCAACCGCGTAAATTGAAATCTGTGAATGCGTTAAATAATAGAAATAGTTATTGAATTTTATTGGTTCACCGCTTGTAACTGAAGAGAATATTCTGATCAGATGTACCTCTAACTGCTTAATTAGTCGTGGACTAATTCAATTTACTAAGATTTCTACTTTGATTTTACTTTTTTATGTTAACTGTGTTTCATTTGTTTTCTGTTCTTTTTCTTCCTGTCAAATGTTGACGATAAGGAAGTAGATATGTATTATCAACATCTCAGATCTAGCAGGAGAGTATGGAAACAAGTAAAAAAAACAAAAAAGGAACAGACGATTGGTTTATCTCAGAAAATGCAGATTGATAATTATAATCGGAAATGCAGACTGCACTGAACGCAGGTTGGCTTGGCACGCTTTGCCCGGTAACACAGCCAGAATAAGAGCAGAGAGTTTAACTCAATCTCATTGAAACTGAACAGCTCTATTCCGTTCAGTGCAGCATAGCTGCGGTACAATTAGGATTTAAAGTTTCGTGTCGAGGTTAACCGTGACCGATTTAGACCTCAAAATAAGGATTGGTTTTGGGTAACTGAAATAGGAAATATTCTTTAATTTATATTAAAATATTAGTGCTAAGTTATCAGGCGAAATAGGTGAATGCTGTAGTATTATACCCGTCAGTACAGTATAATAAATACAATAATAGGTCTAAAAGGATGTAAATATTACTGAAGGTTCATGCCTTAAGAAATGTAAGTTTTTCTGTAAATTTAAAAATTGAAAGAATAAAAAGTTAAATTATAATACTACTATAAATAAGAAGGCATACTTTTATTGAGATCTATAATATTTTTCTAGTTGAAATAGGCCTACATAATTTTTCTATGCAGAGCTACGCTTGAGGGCCGGTTCAAATATCAATCAATCAATTAATAAGAATATAAGAATTTAACGTCCGGTTCCTCGCCATAAGGCAATGTCAGTGGGACGTATCTTGCAGACTCTGCACAAAGAAACGCCAAAAACACCACACGATGACAACTAAGAACACAACAACCACAAGAGAAAGCGAGATAAAAACAGTGAAAGCCCAAGACACATGGAAATCGAGTAAAATTTAGACCTATGGCGGAAAAAGATGGGGTTTTATATTGCCAAGGAAAGTATTAATACAATTACAAGACTCGAAGATCTTTTCGCAGAGGGTTCCATATTGTCGGAGTAGAAAACATGAAGGATATATATATATATATATATATATATATATATATATATATATATATATATTTTATATACATGTATATATAATTATTCATAGATATATGCCTATTTATATGTATGTATATATATATATATATATATATATATATATATATATATATATATATATATTTAAATATATATATATATTTTATATTATATTTTATATATTATATATATATATATATAATTATTTATATTATTTGAATATAAATTCAGCCTAATATTTTCTCATATTTTAATTAAATTAAGAAACCACATATCAACTCCAAACGCTAGGTAAGGGTGCATAAGCATTACAAAACATGTGTAACTTTTATTTTCAATATCATGATCTACGATGATCGGGTTATAAAAGAAAGTTTTAATTTTCGTATATATGTAGCAATTTAAGTTTATTGGATTAAAAATCCAAATGTAACATTTTTATATTTTAAATATATTAATATTGTAATAGGGTGCATTTACGTGTGAACTTCATTTGCATTTAAGACTTCAACTGTCTATTAAAGAAAGACATTTGGATTCAGTTTTGTTGTCAAAAATTCAGAATTGATTAAAGCTTGTGTTTCAAAACTTTCAGTAGATGTACTTTATTTTAATAATTAAATTTACTAGTTCAATAATTATTATTTAAAATTATAAAAGCTCTTTTATTAAAGTATTAAGTATAAAAAGAATTAAGCTCAAAATGCCACAATAATGGCTACAATGCATAATAAATGTTTATCAATGCCTACAATGTTTAATGTTTTAAGCAACTGATTTATAAATGGCTAAACCAATAATAAAAATCTTGTGATTTGTAATTGATAGGAAGAATTTCTTAGAATTGATTTCTAAATTTAAAGAATACAAGACAATTCCATTAAGTATTATGTGCAAATTTTTATTCATAACTTATATTTGAGTATTGCCTTATAAATTAATACTAAAACATATGAACAAGTAGGCCTAATAAATGACAATGACAGTCTTATAATTGGATACTTGGATATTGATGTAATCTCCGATTCTTGAAGCAATTAGGCCGCGATGGATATATTTAATACTAGATCGTTACATATTTGGTGGAAAACTTCTGGTCTATTACTACTTCTGACAAATACTTTCTGGTGTAGGTACCATTCTCGAATCTTAACTTCTATATACATGCATTACAATTATGTATGTATTCTGTATGACTTTGAAGAACAGTTAATACGTAATTTATTATGTACTGAAATAGGTTACTTTTCATATGCTGTCTATTTCTCTATCATTTTACCCCCATTATTCATTTTTCTGACTCTCTCTTTCTCTCTCTCTCTCTCTCTCTCTCTCTCTCTCTCTCTCTTCAGCAAATCTCTAAAAGCCGCTAGATGACCTCGAGTAGCCGGGCGGCGATTCAGCACATATTGCTTGAATCATTTTTATCAAACCTCGGGTTCTTTACACCCGGGATAAATAATAAAAAATAGTAATAATGGTAATAACAGTTTTCTTCTTTTCTTAAATTTCACTCTACACATTTGTATATACGATATTTTCATCCTCGTTTAAGACTTTCAAAAACTTGTCTTTTGAGTTCTTAAATGCTTATGTGTTTAAATACAAGAGACTAATTTCATATATAATATTTTACATTATTGCTTTTGTTTTAATCTCAGCTGTACTTCCCTTCATCTATTAAATAAACTAGTGCTATTCTGAAACCCGTTCGATTTAAACGCCAGCTTACTGTGTGGTACCTCCAGATTGTAACATGTAGACTGCTAATTGTGAGCAATTATGAAACCAAGCTTACTTGATTAATATATAACAAAAGTATATATAATACTGCTGTATAATTAATGTGACCAGTAACCATCCCTAAAAGAATACTATTAGGCCTAAGATATTTCAATGGCTTTTGATTAATATTTTTTATGAATTTCGTTTTTAATATTTTATTTTATTTTTATTTTTTATATTTAATTTTTAATTACTATTTCAATAGTTGTATGTATACTGGATGTATTTCAGTTGTTGTATGTATACTTGATGTATTTCAATGGTTGTATATATACCAGATGTTACCAGTACAGATAACGAAAGAATACTTAACAGTGTCAGTCAGCTATCTTGCAAGAAACTTTTAGATGATATCACTTCCGGTAGAAACACAGAACTTCTGGATGTGCCGTCCAACATTGTAGGAACCTGGGTCTCAACAGGGTTCGTAGAAACCAAAGGATGCCTCGGCATCATAATTTACTGCGAATTAGTCTGATTACTTGCTAATCTTACAAACATTTATAGATTTCGATACTTTTGTGAAGATATTTCTCGTCACTCTCTATCTCTCTTTCTCTGTCTTTCTCGCTATCATTCTATCTTTGTTTTACCAATGTCTAGGCTATAGTCGATAAGGTGTGAATAACCTCCAGCCAATGCTACTTCACGTAATCAAAATAGCGTCTAAATGTCTCTTCATGTTATTGAGGGAAATTGAAAGCTTAATGGAATGTGAAATAGCTGGGTGTGTATTTAACGGCTACGCCAGTGTTTTTACTGGCTACAACAGATAACGACGACGCTGCTCGATAGATCGGTTAGTTCCCTTTCTCGACAAACCCGACGAGTATCTGAAACAGTTTGCTTATATTAACGATTTGGCACGAGATCAGCGTAACTAAGTTTTCACAGGCACGCCGGCCTCGATGTGGAAATTATAGAATGCTATCTGATCGACTGACTCTACTACAGCGGAAAGATGGAATGATAGCTCTGTAGGGGTGGAAACACGCATCCGTGATGTTATATGTTTGCCGATAGCTTCTTGCCGTCAATAAGGCTGTCTATCGATGTAGACTAGCTACATGTTTATAAATGTTATTCAATATAATGTATATGCACTGATCAAGAATGTCTAAAATCATATTTTGTGCGTATTCTTAAAGTCAGCTTATTAACCTGGTATTTTATTTGTTCTAAATTTCTTCATTTTTCCTTCTTTTCTTTGTGTTTTAGCATGTTTTTACATACATTAGATTTGAACCGATTTAGACTTTTCATTTTTGCTTGTCAGCTTGGCCTTGGCTTCAAAATATTTGATGTTGTCATAGACTACAGTAGCATACTAATTCTTTTGGTTGTTCGGAATTGCAAACGTTGAGTTAAGGGCGTCAAGTGAAAATTTGATTATGGCTTTTATCATTGTATATAAGTCCATAGCCATCGCTGTTGTCATGGAAGCTTAAATAAACGAAACAGAAACATAATTGTAATAATAATAGAAACATAATTTCATCCTTATTGTTTTGCTAGCATACATTTGGCTAAATCTTATTTACTGTTTTGTAGTTATTCTTAACTCTGAAACGATGGGCGAATCGGTTAGCCCATTTTACAGCATTTTTGCAAAGATGAAAGGAAACCAGCAACTAACCTACCGCATTATGCGCCTATTAACCATTCTGCTTAGCTAAAGAGCTACTGGAATGCATTTAATTATTCCAAAACGGTTTATAATTACACAGAAACAATCAGCTGTATACATTTGTATTTTTACACGATCAAATCTCTTATTTTTTAATCTTTAAATTCAATAATTTAAGTTATTGGAAAACAAAGAACATTAAACAAAAATTGATTGCACACAGACCTTGTTCAAGCAAGGTCTCATTCGTAATACACTCTGGATTTCAGCTGCACATCCATTAAATGACGAATATTGGCATTTAAGAAGACGGACAAAGTCAATTCCTCGGCGCTTTCATTAAAGCAAATGTCTCTTAAATGTTACACAATTGAGTTCTTGACGGAACAAAGGAATTAGATTGAAGAGACATAAAGTGCCACTGTGTAATGTCCTTAAATATCGCTCAGCGGATAAGAGCGAGATGACGAAGAGAATTCACTGGTGCAATTATTCGTTATATCCATGTCGTGACTGACTGAAATCATTGAGTATTCCGCAGAACGGAAACAGTTACTGGAATAATACTTCCGTGTAAGATTAACGCAAAATTAAGAAAAGTTCAGCTGGTTTTCTTAGTAGTCGATTAACATAAGTAGCGAAGAAGACATTGTAGAATTATCTCAATCGTCTCATGGAAAAGAATTGTTTCTTAAAAAGAGGCACAATGCCTTGAAACTCTTGAAGAAAGTCTAGGCCAATTGCAATGGAGTTTTGTTGATATTTGGCATGCTCAGTTTTTTGTGGACATTATATTATGTGTATGCCAATACATGAATTCCTATTAGGAGTTGGTGCATTTAGAGAGGGCGAGATTCAAAAATAAATTAGCTATTAAAACATATGATTCTCTTACCATTGGCATAAATATCTTCTTCAGTCATTCACAGTAACTTCGGCAGCAACTTCAAGGAGCAATTAGCAGATTGTGACAAATCATCATCATCATCATCTTCCCTGGAATCCCAGTTCAACCAGGATCGGGATACGAATAGACCTTTCCAATCCTCTCTATCCCACACCATTAAGGCTATCCATTCGTCTAAATTTTTGTAGCATTTTCAGGAGCCTAGGCCACCAACCGAATGCCCTTTTCGTAGTTGGTTTGGATCTTATTTTTATGTCGTCATTTACGACACGTGCAGAACACGGTGGTCTATTCTTCGAGTAACCCGGACACAGCACGGGGAAGATTATGACAAATCATAAATTATAAAATTACAACTAATCAATCAATCCATCAATAACAATTTAACGTCCGGTTCCTCGCCATAAGGCAATGTCAGGGACGTCAAATTACAAATCAAATCATGGCAAGTAGTAAAAACAACAATGGCACCTATGTGTGTCACAAATAACAACAAATAAAAACAAAATGCAATTTATAATCAAATATTCACCTAGTGTACCATTAACGACAACAACATTGTCAGCTACCATTTGCGAAACCATGTCATCTCTCAGAAGTTACAGCATGCGTCTTATTTACAGATATTAATTGCAAAAACATTAATTCCTATTTTTAAAATTGCCATTTCTTTGGTTAATATATGGAACTAGTCGTCATATTCACCATTCCATCAATCTACAATTCACCATTCCATCAATCTACAATTCACCATTCCATCAATCTACAATTCACCATTCCAGCAATCTACAATTTCACCATTCCACCATTATTCCATCAATCCACCATCCACCATTCCATCAATCCACCGTTCCATCAATCCACAATAGCATCATTCCATCAATTCACCATTCCATCAATACACCATCAACTATTTTATACTGTCTTTAAACAGTTGAGGCAGATTCGTCGGCTGGTAATGAGCTAAAGATCGTCAAATAAATTGTAAATTATAACCAGCTATCGGTCAACAATGAAGGATTTAAAACTTCAGTCAGCTGGATCGGGATTTTCAGAGGTGGGATAAATGGGCGGAATAAATTGTCAGTGTAGGCGGATAGATTTCAAGTTAATTACCTAAAGGGGCGGAAGTAGAACAAAATGGCGAATCCATCTTCATAGAGGTCATCTAATGAGACATCTGCCATTTTGATCTCGTCACCGATTGCTATAGCAACGGAGTCAAACTCTTAAGTCTTTGGCGCCGAGTTAAATGTGTATTTTAATAAATTTAACATTTAATATATTTAGCTTTAGTTAGCTTTATTTAAATAAAGTTAAATTTGTTGAGTTTAATATCCATCGTAATGAAATTTGCATTAATCTGAGCCGAATCGAATTTAAGTAGTTGTAAAGCCTTAGTTTGAAGGACTTTCCAGTTATAAGTCGTTATATAGCTAATTTACAAAAACTGCGAAGTTTTATGCAAAATTCATGCGCCAGATAAAAGTAAAGTATAACAGCTTTGGATCTTTGGTTCCAAATTCAACAATTACTATTCGTAAGATGTCTTAGAGACTAATCTAAGATTGTTCTGAAAAATTCAATTTCTTACTGGTTTATATTGTGCAGTTTATAAGAATGATAACGGGCTATGTTGATTTTTGTATTGAATTTCGACGATCTTTGTGACATCCTAGAACATTTTTTTGAGTTTAATTAATTTTAAGTGAAGACTGGATTGTGTGCCTTGTTAGACTAATTTATGAATTACACGTAGTTGTTCAAGTGATACAGAGTTTTTTGTTATGGGCTCTAAACACGAAATATCCAAAGATCACTCTTTGATAAATAATGTACCTACTCCATTCATCAAGGAGAGGCTTAAGACTGTTTAGCATGCTACATTGGTAGAACGGTAGGAATGGAATTATTAAATCATAATAATCCTGATCTTACCTGACGCGCTTACTAGACTGTCTCTCTTGTCTTATCCTATTTATAAATAAACTTATCAATGTGTTTATAAATGAGTTTATAAATGAGTTTATCAATGAGTTTATAAATGAGTTTATCAATGAGTTGATCAATGAGTTTATCAATGAGTTGATCAATGAGTTTATCAATGAGTTTATCAATGAGTTGATCAATGAGTTTATCAATGAGTTTATCAATGAGTTGATCAATGAGTTTATCAATGAGTTTATCAATGAGTTTCTTCTTCGTCAGTTCACGGCCAAGTGGCAGGTTCAAGGTACACATTCATACTCAAACTCTGCTTTCTCGCTCCATAAGAGCACTCCTTAGATCAACAAGTTAACTTCACAAAGTCTATGCCTTATCCATACCTTATGTAGCCTATAGCATGGGAAAAATGGCTTCTGAGGTGGTTTCCCGTTGTTTTCCTCAGTTAGATGGATTAATTACCACTTAATCAGGGGGGATATATTTCATGGTGAGGTGGGCCCATCTGGCCATTCTCATCTCCAGCCTTACTCGCCTCTTACGTAAACGCAGCAGATTGTTTGCGGTTGCCCTATTCTGCAGTGGTCCAACCACACCCGAGCACAACACGGGGAACCCAAGCACAATACGGGGAACAATGAGTTTATCAATAAGTTTATCAATGAGTATATAAATAAATTTATCAAAGAGTTTATCAATATGCTTATTTAATAACTGTCGTCTCAGAGCGAACTGCTATCGGTTCCAGTCGTCATATTGTAATATGTTTTGTGCATGCACTGTGGGCTCTGCCGCTAGGCAGCTAAAGAGAGAGAGAGAGAAATAGAGAGAGTGGGAGAGGATAAAAATAGAAGAGAGGGAGAGGGAGAGAGGAATGAGACACGATACAGGCTTTTTAGCTTTTCTTGTCGTATTCAACTGTAAAAGACTTAGCGATAATAGTATTTTCTGTTATTCCTTGAATCACACATCACACTGGAGTGTAACAAAAGAAGCCTGATCTCATGATAAATTATACAAAGAAAATTAAAATGATACTATTGCAAATGACATCAATCTCGATTGAACCGACACAAAATCAACGAGCCACAAGAAGCCCGTAAATGGAAATGGAAAGTTTAAAAGGGCCATTAAACAGAAGAAAAGCCATATACGGAAACCAGTACAAGCATGAAGCATATGTGGCAGCATAGTGATCGCAACAACTGAGTACCGAACCTTCATCCTGTCTCTCAGACATTCCTGCTACCATTAGGCTATTCGATTTCTTTTTCGTCTCATTAAAAGCACCTGTTATTCTAAATAAGCTGTCGGCGTTATTACACAAACTTATAAACAGACTCACTTTAAAACGTCAAATAAGATCTCGTGTCTAATACAGCTCAGAGCGCCGATATTCCGCAAGTTGTATATACTCGCGTAATTGTACATATTTAAAAGAAATTCCAATGAAAATAAATCTAAAGCATAGTAACAAAGCTTGACATCACTGATGAGCTACACTTTGATCATTCAGTGTCGGTTAGCTTGAGATCTCTCTCTCTCTCTCTCTCTCTCTCTCTCTCTCTCTCTCTCTCTCTCTCTCTGAGTGCACTGCCACTAGCAGGTTCATGGTATACACAACCCTTCTCTGTCTTTCACTTTTCTCTTTATGTCCACATATGAGTGGATCTTCAAATCATCTAACATTCTTCTTTATATGCTGTAATTCTTCGGCGATTTTGCTTATGACGAGGTGGGCCACCTATACATTCCTCAGCTTCGACTAAAATTTACTGGGCAGTGGTGTAATTTCTTGAGAAAACTATCCTGTTTCTCATTTTTGACCTATTGTGACATCTCTAATATATCTTTCAATTTACATACGAACTAAATAATTAGTTGCTTACAAAATATCTGAAACCTATTTTCTATACTTAACACGCATTCAGTACCGATCGGTCGATACAAAATAAAATGATACAAATATAAAACTTACATATTATTTTAAACTATTATTTGCATATGCAAGTAAAGTATCAGCCGAATACACGTACATAGCAACAAAATAAAAGCGTTCAGGGTAATTGATAAATGTATCTTCTTCACTGTTAAAATATCGACACATACTACAATACTTGATTAATTTTTAGTTTCTTAAATATTTATAGTATTTTTATTATTATTATTGTTATTATTATTATTTTAATTTCAACCCGGTAAGAAGGGGATTATTTTTTTAATCTTGCTCTCGAAATACCGTGTGACCAAGCGTACCATGTCTCATTGTCTAAGAAAAGCCCACAAGAAGCAAAGGAGAGACCGTAAAGCCAGTCACTGCTTCGTTTGATTGATACAGCAAGGAGTCGTGCTGCGTCTAGTGCGCTAGAATGGGACTCCAAAAGTCGATCATAATATCCGATCCACTATGGGACGTTCCCTTATAATTTTATTATTATTATTATTATTATTTATTTGCTTATTTATTTATTACGATTTTCAATAAATATTTTCTACAGATGTGAGACAAGACCTGGCCCGCAGTTCATCCTACGTAAATACAACTTTTACGCAGGCGGACTGTTCGAGCTTCAGCAGTATTACTATGAAGATTGGCGTTGCAGAAGCCCAGTCTACTCTCTCCTAGCTCGAGGTAGCATCACCCCCTACCAGACTTCCTGGATCATCGACGGAGGTCACGAGGTTGACTACGAGCTCTGGAAGGTCAACTTGGTCACGTACACCACTGACTCGGCGAGAAGCTTTCAAGACCGTCTCGCCGCGGCCAAATGCAGAACAGGGCCGTCGCCATGGTTACCGTACGAACGTCACGTGATCTATCAGATGAATGACGTCACGATGCAGCATCAATTGCATTCAGGTTTAGATTAGTCATTGTGCGTGTTTCTTGCTTGTGATTCGTAGCCTTGGATGATATATAAATTTTCGAGAAATAAATCGCAATATTTAGCTTTCAATATTTTAAGTAATCAGT